>PVLC010012901.1:0-37567 GCA_004027655.1 Graphiurus murinus
TGGGACCGGGTTATCCCACAATAATAGCAGGCATTGTTTCAAATCTTATAGATAGTAAAACTCTTTCTAGAGTAGAATGAAATTTCAGTTTCTTCAAATACATGTGTCTGAACATGGAAATTGTATAATATAATGATGAATATTTTGTTCAAAATTACCTTTAGTATTTATTCAATTATGTTTTAAGAATAACACATTAGCTGGGCATGGTGGCACACACTTGTAATCCTAGTACTTGGGAGACTGAGACAGGAGGATCACGGGTTCCAGGACAGCCTCAGCAAGTAGTGAGACTATCATCAACCTAGAAACACCCTGTGTGAGAATATAATTGTATCTTTTCAGTCAAAGGAGTAGCTTGACTTAAACCACCATTTTGTAACTTGGTAGGGACTTAAATTCCTTCGCAAAATTAGCATCTCTTAAGAGATTGCAGGTATTGGTTCCCCCGCCCATCTTCCCCTGTAGCTGAGCAGAAATAATGCGAAGCTGTAAAATATCACCAATAAGAGTACAGGGCAGGAACATTGTTTCAGGGATATAACACCCACGGGTTCTTTGGCAGGTATGCTCTCACATACCTGGGAGCACCCTTTTTGGCAAAAGGGTAAAATTGCCTTGCCAAACAAATTGCCTTTTTGATGCCATGAAAATTTATTTCTAACACTTGTTTCAAAATTAAAAAAAAAAAAAAATAGGGCAGAGGGTGTAGCTTGGAGGTAGAATATTCCTGGGTTCAGTCCCAGTACCACACACACACACACACACACACAGAACAGTACATTAATATATATGTGTGTATATATATACATATATGTATACATACTCAAAATTATATATATATATATATATATATATGTATAATCTTATATATACATTATATTGTTAGGGTGAGAGATCTTAAAAATTTCCCCCAGTCTTAGTCCTTGTTTATCTGCTTGGAAAGCATTCAGATAGAAAGCACAGATGGGGAATACAGGAGGTTTATTTAGAGAAATGAAGGCACCATATGAGAAAGGCCATGAAGCTAGGGGAAAGGGTCACGCTTTAGGGGAAAAAGCATCTGGAATGGACCATTCCCAGGAATGGAAAGGTGGCCTTGGGGCAATGGAGTTTTGTTCCAGAGATGGGCTCTGGAGCAGTCTATTTCCAGGAAAAGAAGGTGGCATGGGGTGTTCTACATGTTGGGTCTTATAGTTTCTCTGGACAACTTCTTTATAGATTTTACATTTGATTGATTGCCTTTTTTACATTGCACCTTAGTGAACCTGTATTGTTTTTCTGCCCTCTTTTCCCACAGAGGAAGGGGTCAAAGTGAGCAAGGCTCTGCAGGTAAACTTCCAGTCTGTCCCAGCTGACCCCCCTCAGCTAATGTCTAGTTAGCTACCTAATAATATTATATATAATTTCATATATATATATGTATATATATGGCATTGGGGATTGACCCAGGGTCTCCCACATGCTAGGCAAGCACTCTACCACTGAGTTATACACCCAGAACTCACAAAATGATATATTAAAACTATATATTTTAACCATGATATTTATTGCAATAACAATGCAATTAAACTTCATACTTCTTGGCCATATGCACATGCTTGTGAATTTATGTGTGTATGTACATGTATATATGTGTGTGGGGAGGGCAGGTACTGGGTACTGGGGAATTGAACCCAGGAGCATTCTACCTCTGAGATATACCACCAACCCTATTTTATTATTTATTTATTTGTTTATTTATTTTGTGGAAATGAGGATTGAACCCAGAGACAGTCTACCTCCGAGTTACACTCCCAGCCCTATTTTTTATTCTTTATTTTGAAACAGGGTCAATACTAAGTTGCGGAGGGTTTCACTAAGTAGCTGAGGCTGGCTGCAAACCTGTGATCCTCTTGTTTCAGCCTCCCAAGTACTGGGATTACAAGTGTGCGCCCAGCTTTAATTTTTATTTTGGAACAGGGTCTGCTAAGTTGCAGAGGGCCTCACTAAGTTGCTGAGACTGGCTGCGAACCTCTGATCTTCCTGTCTCAACCTCCCAAGTACTGGGACCACAAGTGTGTGCCACTACACATTCGTATATAAGCTTTAATATTTAGCTTCATATACAATAAATTTTATATTAAAATTTGATTTATTCATATATCAGGATTTAGATCATATTTTTACTTCTATTTCCCTGGCAGTTTTCAAGATGTAATTTTTAGGAAATGAATAATTACAAAAGCAAACACTGCAGCCAGGCATAGTTCCACATGCTTGTAATCCCAGTACTTGGAAGGCTGAGACTGGAGGGTCACAGGTTTGCAGCTAGCCTCTGTAACTTAGGGAGATCCAGTTTCAAAATAAAAAAAATAAGAAATAGGGCTGGTGGTGTAGTTCGGAGGTAGAATGCTTCTAGATTCAATCTCCAGTATGGAAAAAAAAAAAAGATTACAGATGAAATTGAAATCATGTAAATGTATTCATCGTGAAGTTTTGATAGAATTCATGTCTGCACGACAGTGTTACAAAGATGTATACAAGATGTAAACTTTTTACAGTAATGTAATCTGCTGTTATATTTTAAACAAAAAATAAGATTAAGTTTTAGGTTAAAATGTAGTTTAAGATTTTAAGATGGGGAAAGTCCCCTATGTTAAATATGTTAGACATACGGGTATATTTGTGATAAAATATTTGATTTAGAGTACATATTAGTATAATAGATATTAGAAAACATAGGTCTTCCAACCATGATAACTGAGGGGGTTATCATAACTATTACATTTCCAGTTATTAAACAATTGCTTTATGAGTTGAAAATTTCTTCACAGAGATCCTAATATTTTTAGTGAATGTGCCAATCAAGAAGCTCTTTGCCAATGATTCATTTACTAAAATTTAGGTCTTGCAAATTTTTCATAAGAATGACAAACTGCCCAGGAAACACATGTAAAAACATGATCCAAACTACAACATATGGATAAATTCTATTTTAATGGAAACTTGTTTTGTAGCAAGACTTTCAACAACTTAGGGAGACCCTGTTTCAAAATAAGGGGGGCAGGGTGTAGGTAGAAGGTAGAATGCTCCTGGGTTCAATCCCCAGTAAAACACACATGAGGAGGAGGAAGAGGAGAAGGAAGAGGAGGAGGAGGAAGGGGAGGAGGAGGGGGGAGGAAAAGGGAAAAAAAAGAAGCAGCACTTGTACAGGTGCTTAGATTTGCTGCCCTTTAGTGTAACCATTTCCTTTTCCCTATAGGTTTGGATGCCTGAGGTTTACACCCTGATACTCCAAGATAATTTGGTACCATGAGAAAATGTTGGAGATACAATGCTGAGTGAAGAAAATGCAGAATTGTGAAGACTTAGGTAGGTGGAAATTGAATTCTTAAACTGAAAAGACCCCTGATGGGAATGGGGTTAAGCCTCAGCTTGATTTCAGATGGAAACCAAAAGTAGAATCACAATAGAGTGAGATTTCCTCAAACTGGGCAGGAAGCAAGGCAGCCCTATTTCCTGGTGTCTTTGTCCCTCGATCATTTTTTTCCACACCAGAGGGCGGGGAGAAAAGGGCTTGGAGGGCAGTGTTAGATACAATTCTTGAAGCAAGACTGCCATCGTGAGGTCAGGTCTGGAAAAAGCCCCAAGGCTTCCTCCTTGAGAAAAAAGATCATTCCTCTTTCCTTTAGAAGGATCCATTGTGTTGAGTTACTGAGCAGGCCCTCAGAAGACAGGAGCGATTTTAGTTCTTTTTCTAGAGGCTTATCTGAGCAGAGGTCCAGATGTAGGAGCTAGCCCTGAGGGGAGGCAAGACTAAGTCTGCAACTGCAGGAAAGTCCAGACTCAGGAAGTCCAGGGGTGGAGTCTTAGCATCCCTCCCCCCCCCTACTGTGGGCATTGTGGGTGGGACTGGGCCTCCACACGTTTATCTCTCTCTCAGCCCCTTAGAGCCTGGAGGAAGCTGACACATGGTATCCAGAAGCTCTGGAGCCTTGGGCTTACTAGGAAGCTGAGAGGGCAGGTCAATATCATGTGCTTGATGGAGGTTCCAGGTGTACCTAAATTCTCTTCAAGGAAGGCCTTGAAGAGAAAGGGAGCAATCTAGCCAAGTCAAGAAGGGGTAGGAGAGCAGATGGGGACCAAAAACAAATGAAGAGGACTGAAGATAACTCAACATTTTCAAAGTCCTTGCCTGCTGGAAGTGGCATTACCTGTGACCTCGATTTACTTCTTCAGAAATGGCCCATGTAGCAGGTACATTGTAAAGTAGCATGATTGGTTCTGGAAATGCAAAAACAGGGAAAACTTTAAAATGTGTCAGCATTCCAGTGAATATTTAATGATATTTAAAAGGCATTAAAGCTACAGATGTGAAAGCGTTGTTTGAATGCTCAAAAGTACAAAGGAATTTGAACTATTTTTAAAGTACCTTACTTGTTCAAAGTGAAGACATAAGAATGCATGGTAAGGCCATTTTGGTTATTCTTACTGTTATTAAGGGTATCATTTCTTTTCTACTTTATAATTTCTCAAAATCTGAGTGCTTTTCCAACAACAAACTTTGATAACTTCTTGGGGAAAAAAAGGACTTCTAGAGTGAGTTGGGAATGTAGCTCAGTGATTGAGTGCTTGCAAGACCCTGGGTTTCATCCCTAGACTTGCAAAAATAATTTTTTAAAAAGGGTCTTCTAGAGTAAAATACGAAAATATTTACAAGCACTCATGTATATTGATAGTGTAAGTGTGCAAATGGTATAATTTAGTGCTAAAGACTTGGTGCAAAACTATATCTAGTATGCATCCAGTTATGTTTAAAGAGAAGCAAACATGTATAAATGGCAATGTCCAACCATACATGTGTATAAACATTTTGAAAAGTTATATATTTCCAATCATAGTCTGTGTTATACCCATTGTAAGTATGCATTTCAATTTGAAATTCTCAGAAAACATACTCATTCGTGTTTGTACTTAACATTTATATTAACAGTATGAAAGTTTACAGTTTCATGTAAAGGATGTGAATTCATCCACTTCGAAGTTTTCTTACGGTGACTGAATTTGAGAAATATCAGTTTTTCCTTTTTTAAAGAAAAACTACTTTTAATATTAAAACATCTGCTAAATTTTGCTTCTTATTGATCTTGAGAGATACTTGAGCAGGTGGGTGACTAATTTCTACAACAGTATATTTTCTTCCAACTTTAATGAGGTACGATTAACTAATTAAAATCAGATATATTTAAGGTATACAACATGTTTTGATCTATATAAACATTGTGAAACAATGACCACAATCGTGCTCATTATTATATTCATCACCTCACATGGTTGAGTTTTTTACGTGTGTGACGAGAGGCCTTGAAATCTTAATTTTCAATAGAAAGACCAATTTCAACCTTTATTAATTGAATTCCATTTGCTCTACAGTTTATAAAAAATTTCAAGAAAAAAATGTGCTATAAATTCTGAAAAGTATATTAAAAAGAAACACTAATGTTCTGAGGCCTAAGCATGTAGTGCCTATTTCATTATAAGATATATGTAACTATAGTGATAGCAAAGTGAGGCAGGCCTCAACCATAAGATTCTTAAGTCATAGAATTATAGGTATTTTATGTCCTGTGTAAATTTTAAAAACTTAGCCGGGCGTGGTGGCTCAAACTTGTAATCCCAGCATTTGGGAGGCTGAGACTGGAGGATCCGGGTTTGCCGCCAGCCTCAGCTACCAAGTAAGGCACTCCGCAACTTAGTGAGACTCTGTTTCAAAATAAAGAATAAAAAATAGGGCTAGGGGTATAGCTCGGAGGTAGAATGCCCCTGAGTTCAATCCCCAGTATCCCCCCCAAAAAAGAAAAAAAATTAAAAATTTAAGTGAGAACGTAATATTCTTTAATGAATTGGTCAATCAAAAAGCTCTTTGGGAATGTTTGATTGTCCAAAATCCAGGTCTCACAAATGTTTCAGGATAATTTCAATTTACCCAGGAATCAGAATGAAAACTTTGGATTTAAAACATGATACATAGGTAAGTCAAGTTTAATTTTAAATTTATTCTGTATCACCATAAATGTAGAACTATATATGTATTTGAAAGAATGGGAGTAAATGTGCAAAGAGTTTTCAGTGATTCATGCAAGATTTTATGGCAGCACTTTTACTGTTGGTTAGCATATGGTGATTGTCTAAATTCTTTGCAAGCAATATCTCTTACTTAGAAGAAAATGCTGCAAGACTGACTCCTAAGACATAATGAGTGCTACATACATGCGTAATAAATTTATGTGAAGCCATTAAAGGTTACATGTTACTTGCATGAAGAAATGTGCTTGTGTTTTAATGTTAAATGATGAAACCATGGGATAAACTCATGATGCTTTTTTTTTTTTTGTACTGGGGATTGAACCCAGGGACATTCTAACTCTGAGCTACACCTCCAGATCTATTTTTTTATTCTTTATTTTGAAACAGGGTCTTACTAAGTCGTGGACGGTCTCAAAGGCTGGACTAGAACCTGCGATCCTCCTGTCTCAGCCTCCCAAGTACTGGGATTACAAGTATGTCCCATCCCACTTGGCTTTATGATGCTTTTGACTGGAATTGTTATAAGTTCGTGTATGTATGTCACTCTATGGAGGATGGGATGTAGTATGGAATTTGGACCTGAGAGCTATTTGGACCCTAATCTTAGGATTCTAGCCATGATTGCCTCCATCTGAACACACAAAGCCAAAGGCTTAGGTTAGAAAATGGAAGCATCCCAGGGAATGTGGCAGGGACATAAGTCACTTGACCTGGTGCCTAGAGTTTTACTTCTCCAGACTCTTATTTCCATGGTTTTCTTCACTTTCTTAGCTCTGGTCTACTGAAAATTGCTCATGGAAGCAAACAACTTATAAAAATGTTGGGAATCAAGGCTGAATGAAGAGCAAATCTGCAAAAGGCTTGATATAGTGGATATAGAATTCTTGAAAGCAAAGCATTGTTAAATTGGGCTTGGTGGTGCACACACCTGTAATCTCAGTTCTTGGGAGACTGAGACCACTGTATCACAGATTCAAAGCCAGCCTCAGCAACTTAGTGAGACGCTGTTTCCAAATAAAAATTAAAAGGGCTGGGGGTGTAGCTCAGAGGTAGAATTCTCCTGGGTTCAACCCCCAGTACCAAAAAAAAAAATGTATAGTTGATGAAACAGTGGTACAGGCAGGCCTCAGTCCAATTTTAGACCAGAAGCAAAACTGATCACAATGAGCAGATTTCCCCCAAGAGGGCAAGTAGCAAGGCCGCTTGTTTCTTGACTCCTTTGTCTCCTGGTGCTTTTTTTTTTTCAGATTGAATGGGCCTGAGTAGAAGGATCTGGCAGGCAGGGCTGATCAATTCCCAAAACAATACTGCCATCAAGAGGAAGTAGCTGAAGCCGGGCGTGGTGGCGCACGCTTGTAATCCCAGCATTTGGGAGGCTGAGACCGGAGGATCCGAGTTCGAGGCCAGTCTCAGCTACCTAGTGAGGCCCTCCACAACTTAGTGAGACCCGGTTTCAAAATAAAAAGAATAAAAAATAGGGCTGGGGGTATAACTCAGAGGTAGAACACCCCTGAGTCCAATCCCTAGTACCGCAAAAAAAAAAAAAAAAAAAAAAAGAGGAAGTAGCTGGACACAATCCAAATTGTGATGAGAACTCCCTGAGGCCTACCAGTTGAGAAAGATTAAGCTTGATTTTTTTGGGAGGAGGCTGAGACTGGAGGATCCAGGTTCGTGGCCAGCCTCAGCTACCTAGTGAGGCTCTCCACAACTTAGTGAGACCTTGTTTCAAAAATAAAGAATTAAAAAATAGGATTGGGGGTATAGCTTGGAGGTAGAATGCTCCTGGGTTCAATCCCTAGTACCTCAAAAAAAAAAAATAAATAAAAATAAAAAATAGGGCTGGGGGTATAGCTTGGAGGTAGAATGCCCCTGAGTTCAATCCCCAGTACTGCAAAAAAAAAAAAAAAAAAAACGAAAGAAAGAAAGCTTAAGCTTTTTGTGAAATTGAGTGGACTTTGGCCCTGAGCAGGCCTCTTTCCTTCCAACTGGAAGTTTTGCACCAAGGCAGAATGCTGGGGAAGAATCTGATGTGGGAGGGAGGAGGTACTGAGTGGGCACCTTCCAGGTAGGTCAAATAAAGGAAGTAGTGGGGCTCAAGTTTCCCCCAGTGAGGGCCTGGCTAGAATAAATCACTCAGGTACTACTTTGGGGGATTCTGGGCATTTGTCTCCTGGCTCAGCCCCTTAGAGAATGAGGCAGTGGGCTGGCCCAAGGTATCAGTAGTATTGGAGGGCTGAGGTTGGTGGAGAGAAATCTAATTCCAGGTGATATCCTACAATAGGTAGTATACTTTCTGGAAGTGTCAGTTTCACCCTGAAGTCTGATACCTTGTTGCCAGGAGCAAGGAAGGCCTGAAGATAAGAAGTGTGTACCTCCAGCCAATAAATTGTATAACATCAATAGGAATGCAGATATAGAGAACCAGATGGCCTGGAAGTGTTTTCTGAGCCCTGGAGGGAACAGCAACCATGGCTATGGTTTCTCTTAAGGCCCAGTGTAAAAGTATATTTGTTTAGACTCTAAATATTAGAGGGACCAGACCTCATCTCAGCTCTTATAAAGGGACAGAAATGGTTTCCTCAGCTGTTGGCTTCCACTAAGAAAGATGAGACACTTGAGGCATGGGATCTAAATGTTCATTCGTGTTTGCAAGTATCGGTCCCAATACCTGTGTCTCAATGATCACATAGCTACGCTCCCCAGGAAAGTAGAGAGGTGGGGCCAAAGAGAATCCTTGAGGTTTCTTTCCTACTAGTCACAGTTGGAAATAGCAAAGGGCTCATTTTCTTGGTACAGCTACAGCAGGTAGTCTTCTTAACCCTCTAGAAAGATTAAAATCCACTCTCCAGCCATCAGCGGAAGTATCCACAACTTTGACATAGGGATGAAAAAGCAAAATATTGGGACAAACCATTATAGTTGTTGAATACAAGGAAAACAAAAAAAGGTTTTTCTGTACTGGGCATTGAACCCAGGAGCATTCTATATGCTATATAATTGCTCCATTTACTCCTTCTGTTCAAGATGAATGTTAGTTTTTTTGTTGTTGTTGTTTGTTTTGTTTTGTTTTTTTGGCAGTACTGGGGATTGAACCCAAGGGCATTCTACTTCTGAGCTCCACCCCCAGTCCTATTTTTTATTCTTTATTTTGAAACAGGGTCTTATTAAGTTGTGGAGGGCCTCACTAAGTAGCTGAGGCTGGCGGTGAACCCACAAGCCTCCTGCCTCAGCCTCCCAAGTACTGGGATTATAAGCATGCGCTACCACGCGGGGCAAATGTCAGTTTTAAGATTAGATCAACCATAAAGGAATGCTATAAGATTTACCCATTTAAAAAAATCATGTTTTCCATGAATAGTTAATGCTCTTGGAAAGTGCCTACTGTCCAATGTTGAGCCAAGAATTTGTGGCACTAGATCACATACAGTATAACCGGGATGGATTTGAAAAAAAGTCAAAATGGTTAGTGTGTGTGTAGCACTGTGCTGAGGAATATGGTGAATATATTGATGTATTATATAGATTTGGTAGACAAAATCTAGTTAAGTGACATCAGTTCTCATGAACAGTTGTATATAATTTTTATAATATTTAAACTAATGTAAGCATTAAACTACTATTAGTGAGTCTCAAAGTCAAGTGGGATTTGAGATGAAGTGATTCCATTTGTGTGTGTGTGTGTGTGTGTGTGTGTGTGTGTGTGTGTGTGTATGTTTTACTGGGAATTGAACCCAGGATCCATCCAATCTCTGAACTACATCCTCAGGAGTTTATTTTTTATTGTTTATTTTGAAACAGAGTCTCACTGAGTTATTGAGGGTATCATTAAGTTGCTGAGGCTATCCTCGAACCTGTGATTCTCTTGGCTCAGCCTCTCAAGTACTGGGATTATAGACATGCACCACCAATACTGGCTTTCATTTGTTCTTGATAAGTTGTATATTTAAGAAGCCATCATCCTGGGCATAGTGGCACACACCTATGATCCCAGTACTTGGGAGGCTGAAAAAGGAAGATGGCAGGTTTGAAGCCAGCCTCAGTAACCTAGTAAGAACCTGTTTCAAAATTAAAAATTAAATTAAATAGGGCTGGGAGTATAACTCAGAGGTAGAATGCCCCTGGGTTCAATCCCCAGTACCACAAAAACAAAACAAAACAAAAAAGAAGCCAAAACCACCTTTGTAATTTGAGAACCAATCCAGAACAAATATAGTCAGAAGTAACTGTTGGTAACATGATTTGTTGGCCATTTGCGATTTAATATATATGTATCTCTAACTTATCACAAGAAATAAGAGAATTCAAGCCAACTACATTTTTTAAATTTATTTTTTTGTGGTACTGGGGATTGAACCCAGGAGCGTTCTACTTCCAAACTACACCCTAACCTCCCCCTATTTTTTTCCATTTATTTTTTGTTTGTTTTGAAACAGGGTCTCGCTGGATTGCTACCAGTCTTGCTATGTTGATGAGGCTGTTCTCGAACCTCTTACCCTCCTGTCTCAACCTCTTAAATACTGGGATTAAGGGTGTGCATCACAATACCTGGATAAACAACATTTTAAAAGTCCCTGTCAGAGCTGGGCGTGGTGGCACACAATTGTAATACTAGTACTTGGGAGGCTGAGACAGGAAGATTGCAGGTTTGAGGACAACCTCAGCAAATAGTGTGACTCTCATTAACCCAGTGAGACCCTGTTTCAAAATAAAAATAAAATTGGGCTGGGAGTGTAGCTCAGAGATAGAATGCCCCTTTTGTTTTTCCTTCCTTCCTCCCTTCCTCCCTCCCTCCCTCCCTCCCTCCCTTCCTTCCTTCCTTCCTTCCTTCCTTCCTTCCTTCCTTCCTTCCTTCTTTCTCCTTTCTTTCCCGCCTGGTACTGGGGTTGAACTCAGGTGTTCTATCACTGAGCTACACTCCCAGCCCTATTTTATTATTTATTTATTTATTTATTTATTTATTTATTTATTTTGTGGTACCAGGGATTGAACTCAGGGGCAGTCTACCTCCGAGTTATACCTCTGGTCCTATTTTTTATTCTTTATTTTGAAACAAGGTCTCACTAAGTTGTGGAGGGCCTCACTAAGTATCTGAGGCTGGCCTTGAACCTGCGATTCTCCTGTCTCAGCCTCCCAAGTACTGGGATTACAAGTGTGCACCCCCACGCCCAACTTATTTTTTATTTTGAAACAGTCTTGCTAAGTTACCATGCAGTGGCCTGGAACCTGTGATCCCCTGTCTCAGCCTTCTAAATACTGGGGTTACAGGCTTGTGTCACCCCACCCAGCTTTATGTTCTTTCTTTTAGTTTTAATCCAGGTACCAATTATTTTTTTGCTGCCTACTTCTCAAAATTGGAAGAAATTGCCAATAGTAGGTGTTATTCGTGTTTGGGGGAAGATAAAACACTTTCTAGAATAAAATATAAAGAAATTTCCAGCTAGAGATAATATATTGATATGGAAGCATGCAATTTATATAGGTGGTACAGAAGATTTTGTGTAAAAACTAAACTCAATATGAGTATAGCTAAGCAAAACAAATGTGTGTGTGTATATGTGTGTGTGTGTGTGTCTGCATAACATGCAGCACATATGCATGTATATATGATATATATGTAATATATGTAATAAATGGGGAAATAAAAAGCATGTTTCTTTTTTGTGTGAATGTGTTACTGGGGATTGAACCCAGGGGCATTCTATCTCTGAGCTACACCCCTAGCCCTTTTTATTTTGAAAGAGGGCCTCAATTAAGTTGCTGAGGCGGTGATCCTCCTGTCTCAGTCTCCCAAGTACTGGGATCACCAGTGTGCACACCCAGGCCCATCTTAAGAAGCATCTTTTATAATGGTTTATTAACTAAAAATGAGGACTTGAAAATTTTACATAATTTTATCAAACTTCTCAGGAATCAGAAGTGAAAATTTCTTATGTGAATTACAGTGTACAAACATCCAATTTTAATGTAAATGTGTTGTTGTGTATGAATGTAAACATAAGACTGTGTGTGTGTTGAAAGGAATAGAAGAACATAATCCAAAATGCTATCAGTGGTCTTTTTTTCTTTTTGTGATGCTGAAGATTGAACCTGGGGCATTCTACCTCCAAGCTACATACCCAGCCCTTTTTATTTTTTTATTATAAAATAGGGTCTCACTAAGTTTCTGAGGCTGGCCTTGAACCTATGATCCTTCTGTGTCAGCTTCCCAAGTACTGGGATTATAGGCATGTGCCACCACACCAGGCCGTATCAGTGATCTTAATAAGTTTTATAATGGTGCTTTATTTAATACACTGCTTTACTTGGTGCATGGTTATTTATGAATCCTTGAGAAAACAGCATTAAGACTTCTCTAAAAGATAAATGGTAACACACATGTACATGCCCAAGAAAGTCAAAGAAAGCAGTCAAAGTCTATTTAATGACAAGGGGAAAGTGCTGTCTTCCAATGGTAAAAGAAATCATCATACAGAACTCTTGCCCTGGCCCCAAACTGGTACAACCTTGGCTTCTTTGAGTTATTCCAGGAGTTCAGAGCAAAGGTTTGAGGCTAGCCTTACAAAGGTTTCCTACATGCATAGGAGTTGGCTGCTGGGGAGACAGGACTGAGCCTGCAGCTGCCCAGAAGTCCAGGCACCGAAAGTTGTAGGGCAGGACTGTAGTAGAGAAAGCCTCTCAGAACCCTGTGCCAGGCTGTAGAGATTTGTTGCTTGTCCCTTGCCAAAAGTAAGACAGGATAGTTCATTTTTTCTTGGAGCCTTACAACCTTGGCTCCCCATGGTAATGACATCATAGCACATAAAACAGGCTAATTAAGCTGGACATGGTGGCACTCACCTGTAATTCCAGTACTTAGGAGGCTGAGATAGGATGATGGCAGATTCTAGGACAGCCTCAGCAACTTAGCGAGACTTTCAGCCACTTAGCGAGACCCTGTTTCAAAATAAAAAATAAAATGAGGCTGGGAGTGTGGCTCAGAGGTAGAATGTCCCTGACTTCAAACCCCAGTTGAAAAGAGAAGGAAAGAAATCCCAAGAAAGAAAAACTAATTAAAGGTGATCTCTTAAAACATATTTGGTTGCTGGGTTTTCTAGGCACAACAAAAGTCTGGACTACATTGCCTTGAACAAGGAAGGTACATGGAGAAACATTGGAGGCCACCTTGCTAAGCCAAGAAGGGTCAAATCTTCTGCTAGTGGAGCAGAGACATGTATCTAGGAGACAAAGGAAAAAGAAAAAAAGGAAAAGCTTTATGTGGTGGTGCACACCTGTAATCTCTGTACTTGGGAGGCTGAGACAGGAGGGTCACAGGTTCCAGGACAGCTTCAGCAACTTAGTGAGACCCTCAGGAACCTAGCAAGACCCTGTTTCAAAATTAAAAAATAAAAAGGAGGAGGAGGAGGAAGAGGAGGAGGAGGAGGAGGAGGAGGAGGAGGAGGAGGAGGAGTTGACTACAACAACAACTTGATAAATTTGGAAAATCCTGAAGAACCAGTGTTAGTGAAGAAATGCTGACATGTGAAGTGAAGACCTGGTAGAAATCTAATGCTTGAAAAGAGAAGATGTCTGATGAAGGCAGGTGGCCTAGGACTTATTTTGGTTTTAGGTGGAAATTGAAAGCAAAATCATGGCTGTGTGAACAGGTTTCCTCAGACTGGGCCACATATAAGGCAGCTCTATTTGCAGATGCTTTTGTCTTTTGTTGATGTTTTTTCAAGATGGGATGGGCAGAAGAAGAGGTCCTGGGGACCGGGCTGGTTGACATTTCTGGAGTTAATGAAACCCCAACCTATTGGGTTTTCCTCCTAAAAAAACCCCGGAAGTTGACAGAGGTTAGACCTGCAAGGAGGTTAATAAGTCCCTGGTCCAGGCAAGGTTCCTTTCCTTCATCTCTGAGACCCTCCAAGAGCTTTGGACAAAGGCCAACTTAGATGGAGAACCTGGCTAGAGAGTGGCCCAGACTGAACAAGCAGCTGCCAGGAAACCGGGTACAGGAAGTCATAGAGGTGAAGCTTCAATGTCCTCCCATGTAGGTGGAGCTAGAGGAAGCCACTCACCACCCAGTGCAGGCCTTGTGCTCCTTTGCCTCCTGTCCCTGCCACTGACAGTACTGTAGCATCAGAAGCCTGGGTCTCATTTAGTAGCATTGTCAGTGTTGAGAGTGCAGGAAAAAAAATTCTGTTTGCTGCTTTGTAAAGATGTAGGGCTTGAACTGAGAAATAGAGGGACTAATGATTGGAAGTTCAATTGTGTGTGTGTGGGGGGGGTTATTGGGGGTTGAACCCAAGGGCATTCTACCTCTGAGCTACACCCCCAGCCCTATTTTTTTTAAAATTTTGAAACAGAGTCTCACTAAGTTGTGAAGGGCCTTGCTAAGTTGCAGAGACAGGCTGTGAACCTGTGATCCTCTAGTCTCAGTCTCCCAAGTACTGGCATTACAAGCGTGAGACACCATGACCAGTTTGGAAGCTGAATGACTTTTATTTTTATCTGTTGTTCCTGTATGCCAAGAATCCAAGATAGAATTGAGTTTGTAACCTGGGACTGTCTGTGGACCTGAGATTTATAGAGTGCAAGAAAACCAGGAAAATTGGAAGGCGTCCTCAAAGTGCTTCAGAAATGGGCTACTAGTTTGTTTAACCTGTTGCTTAAAACTATGGACTCTTGCTGGGCACGGTGTCCCACACTTGTAATCCCAGTAGTTGGGAGGCTTAGATAGGAGGATCACAGGTTTGAAGACAGCCTGGGTAGCTTAATGAGACCTCTCAAAATAAAAAATAAGCTGGGCATGGTGGCGCACAATTGTAATCCCAGCATTTGGGAGGCTGAGACTAGAGGATCTGGGTTCGAGGCCAGCCTCAGCTACCTAGTGAGGCACTCCGCAAATTAGTGAGACCCTGTTTCAAAATAAAGAATAAAAAATAGGGCTGGGAGTATAGCTCGAAGGAAGAATGCTCCTGAGTTCAATCCCTAGTACTGCCAAAAAAAAAAAAAAAAAAAAAAGTGGGTGGGGTGACTGGGGTGTAGCGTAGCTCGGTGGTAGAGCAGCCCTGGGATCAATCTCAATACCTAAGAAAAAAAAAATTTTTTTTGTGGTACTGGGGATTGAACTCAGAGGCATTCTACCTCCGAGCTACACCCCCAGTCCTATTTTTTTTATTCTTTTGATTTTGAAACAGGGTCTCACTAAGTTGCGGAGGGCTTCACTAAGTAGCTGAGGCTGGCTGTGAACCCGGATCCTCCGGTCTCAGCCTCCCAAGTACTGGGATTACAAGTGTGCGTCACCACGCCCGGCTTCCTAAGGAAATATTTTAAATATGATTGTTCAGGAGACTCAGTTTCCCCCTCCTCAGTTTCCCGCTGGTTCCTGAGACAGAATTTCCGGAGGCCAAAATGAGAGACAGGTTGCTTTATTTACTGGTAAATGGCGCAGTTGACAAAACTCATGGATCTGAGCCTCAAACAAAGGGCTTACATGATTCTTATACCCTCCCTCTCTCACTTTGGAGATGGGAGGGTTAAATTTGAGATTTATTATACCTACCATAAGCAAGGCTCTTATGTTACATACCATCCCCCAGCTCTCTCCAGTCTTTTAACCGGCTCTCTCTTGTTTACATTAGGGACAGCTCCTAGATCATGACTCCAAGTTGGCAAAGAAAGAGCTCCCTTATCTTTTGGAAGCGTCTCCTCTCTTACTTGCAGGCAACTAGGGGGAGGAGTTGGGGAACTCTTAGTTTTTCCCATCTTAGGTCTAAACTCCTAACAATATTTCTAAGGCTCTGACTGGGTTTCCTACCTCATGATTGGAATTATCTTTTACTTGCAAGTTCATGGAACCAACCAGTAACTTATGTGATATAGGTGCTTGCTTTGGGGGAAAATATTTAAATATACTTAATTTTTAATTGTTATAGTTCTCTTTAGGCTTTTTACCCCTATCTTCTGCTCGTTAGCACCTGTGAAGTCTCTGAAAATATGGGGAAATGCTACCCAGTTAAGCAAATGCCAGAAAGGCAAACGGACTGGTGCTTCCTGTTAACTCTCTCTGCCCATAGGTTTTTGGTTTTGTTTTGCATGTTTGATTGATTTTTATGGTACTGAAGGCTGAACCCAGAGGCATTCTACCACTAAGCTATGGCACCAGCCCTTTTTTATTTTGAAATAAGGTTCTCACTAAATTGCTGAACAACTCAATAAGTTGTTGAAGCTGGCCTCAAACCTGTGATCCTCCTGTCTCAGTCTCCCAAGTCCTGGGATTACAGGTGTGTGCTACAATGCATGGCTTATTTTTATTTTGGGACAGGGTCTCACTAAGTTGCCCAGGATCTCACTACATTGCTGAGGTTGGTCTTGAACCTGCAATCCTCCTGATGCAGCCTCCCAAGTACTGGGATTACAGGCTAGTACCACCACTCCTGTCTTATGATTCATCTTTTAACATGGGAACACAAGCATTTTCTCATGTAATTTGTTTTGCACCCCTTATTGAAATTTTTTTTCCATTTCATTTTAATTGCATGTTTCTCACTTGAAAAGTAATATTTTTTGCTTGTAATTTCTTCAAAAAATAAGGAAATCTTTCATTGAAACAAATGATAAGTAGTAAGTCATATTTAAACTGGTAAAATACATTGAGATAATTAATTTTTATTTATGGTTAGCTATAATATATTCTCCATCTCCCTCTATTGAAAACAAGATATAAAGCATGAAGTATAATATCCTCCTTTAAAATATCATATAATTATCAAAAAAGAAAAAACTGCCAGACCAAAAAAAAAAATATGGGCAGAGCCAAGTGGAGTGATACATATCTGTAATCCCAGTATTTGGGAGGCTGAGACAGAAGGATTGTAGGTTCAAGGCCAGCCTCAGCAACTTAGTGAGACCCTGTTTAATCCTCATTAAGCTGTGTTATATACATTTATTGGTGCATTATAGTCTCACATAATAAATCAAGCTATTTTAGCAATATTCCTCCTACCCTTGAGGTCTCCTCTTAGTGATTTCCCATGCAATGACCCCCCTCACTCTGTACCTTGGATATAAATTCCCAACTGTCTTTGCGTATTTAGAGTTGAGCCTGATCTCTTTCTTCTCTACTGAGTTTTTATCTCTTTCCCCAGGCGCTGAAATGGAATTCAGGGCCTATCTCATGCTAGGCAAGTACACTACCACTGACCTACATCCCCAGCCCAATAGTCTTTTTTTTTTTTAATCCAAAATGTGTTTATTGGGAGAGTTTCCCACTCATCTTGATATAGGCTCTTTTTAGTGTTGCTTCCTCCTGAAGGAACATCCTTTTGTAAGCCTTGCTTACCATGAAGCAGCCAACACACAAAATTATGGTTTGTGCATGGCTACAGACTGGAGATTTTGTAGCATCCTGGGCATTTCACATCCATGAAGTAGGATTGGGGCTCTGCACCAGGCTCTTCTTGTGTTTCCACTTCTCTTCTGGAGAGGGATGAAGGAGATCCTTGGCGAGAGGCATGTTCTCGTGAGGAGGCCGTCACCGCCAGAAAGGCCCAGTAGTCTTTAATAAGGTCTTCCTTGCCATTTTAACAAGTGTCAGTATAATTCTGTCATTAACAATAGTAAACTAGGAGTGGTGGCTCACATCTGTAATCCTAAGACTTGGGAAGCCAAGACAGGAGAATTGCAGGTTCCAGGCCAGCCTCAGCAATTTGGAAAGGCTCTAAGCAACTTAGTGAGTGCACAAGGAGACCAGGTGGGAGTGGGCAAAAGACTATTTGTAGTAGCTATTTAGATAAACTTGAAAAGCCTGTTTCTAGACTAATGCTTGTAAGAGGTTAATGAATTGGGCTGTCTCGAGGCACTGCTTTTTTTTTTTTTTTTTTTCAGCTAAGAGATCAGTATCTGTCAGGCCACATGTTTCTAAGAAATTTTCCTTTATAATTAATGTAAAAGCAAAAACCCAAAGCACCAAAATTTTCCAGAATATAATAATGCAAAGTGGGATATGCCACGCATTCCTTCTTTTGGAATCGTCTGCCTTACAGGACTCCAGCGGACGGAGCCTTGCTCAAGATCCAGCTATTAAGAAGCTGTGGCAAGTGAGACCTTGTTTCAAAGTAAAAAATCAAATGGGGCTAGGACTGTGGCTCAGAGCTACAGTAGCCCTGGGTTCAATCCCCAGTACCCCCCCCCCACCAAATAGTAAAGCAAATCAAGGAACATGGGACCCGATGCTCAGAAATGCCCTAATATGATTACCCTGGGTTTTTTTTAGAATTTTCTTCTTCTTTTTAGGCCTAGCTCCTTAAGCGTTGCTCTAAAAGCCAACACTTGGTAACTTGGAGACAATACTTAAGAGGTAAAACTGAAGGAAGAAAAGCAAAACTGTATACTTTATGGAGAGTAAATATTTAATTTCTAAGAAATCAAGATTCTTGAAGAAGGTGGTAGTTAGGCCACGGTTTAGTTTCAAATAGAAAACAAAAGCAAAAGCGAAGCATCCTGAGTTTAATCTGACAAATTGGACCCAAGGCAAGGCAGCAATGTTTCCATGCTTCTTTGTCTCTGGGTGTTGTTTTTTCTTGACAGGTAGGGCGGGGCTGTTGAGAATACTTAGAATACGCCATCATGGGAAAGGATTTTCAAAACACCCGACACCAGTGAAATCTGGCCCTTAGGGAAGATTATGCCAGTCCAGAGACACAAAAGGCATGGGCCCCATGCTGAATCACTGATCTTCTATGGTCCTAAAGGAGATCTGGCCCTCTCCTGGTGTAGAACCCTGGTTGTGAGGAGCCTGAAGTGGACCAGCAGCTGCTAGTAGATATGGTTATAGGACGTTTTGGGGCAGGGACTCTGGTCCAGTGTGGAGTCTTAATCTACTAGCAATTGTTGCAAGAAAGGTGGTCTGGAAATTTTTAGCTCTTAGTCTCAGGTCCATTACAGGGGATATTTGGTGGCATCTGGTATGCATGTTGTATGTCAAAGGCCACACCGAATTCTGAAGCCTAGCCCAACTTTGGAGAGTTCAAGAGAATCACACATCAAAATAGGGGTGCCAGATGAAGAGGAAGATGTTTCTGTCTCTGAGTCCAGGAGACAGCTACAATGGTGTAGCTGACTTCTCAGGCCTAGATAAAAAGTTTGATGGGGTTTTGATCTTACCTTCAGGATCACAAGACATCAGGCCCACGAGGCCTCTCTATTACCATCTATAGAACAGGTAAAGATGGTCACTGATTAGTATAATAGGAATTGAGGTCCCAGGCCTTAAGAACTTCAATTTCCTCTGGAAAAGATAAGAGACAGAATTCCGAAGTCTTCCCTCTTGTGACTTCATTTGAGATAGGGGTTTTCTGCTAGCAAACTTTTTGATATGAGAGTCATAGCAAGAATACAAAAGCTAACCATCCTTTGGAATAGGCCTATCATATTCTGACAGAAGCTTTGTAGAATCTGTGTGCCCAACTGGAGTAGTATCACCTAAGGTCCTGTTGTATTCTGCTCCTAGGGGCAGAAATATAAGAAAAGTGCCCCCAAGAGCTTGCATTTGTCTCAAGAACCAAGGTCATGCCCACAACTTTGGGGGACAGTGTCTCCCAGTGGCTGCTGGTCCACTCCAAGCCCCTCATTCATTCTCAGGGTTCTCCACCAGGAGACTGCCAGTGTGCAGGCCTCCTTTAGGGCTTAGACAGAAAGCAAGGAGGCCCAGTGTGGAGTACAAGCCTCTTCCAAATTGCAGTGAGCCAAATCTTCCTCAAAGGATAAGCCTCATGGGAAGGAAGCTTTAATGTTATAGCTTATTTGACACTATTTCCCCACGATGGCGGTAGGGCTTCAGATATGACCACAAGCCACAGCTGTGTGTGCTCTTTTCCTGCACTTCCTGTCTAAAAAACGCTACCCAAGCCAGGAGTGGTGGTGCACACTTGTAATCCCAGTACTTGGGAGGCTGAGACTGGAGGATCTGGGTTCCTGGCCAGCCTCAGCTACTTTGTGAGGCTCTCTGCAACTTAGCGAGAACCTGTTTCAAAATAAAGAATCAAAAATAGGGCTGGGGGTGTAGCTTGGAGGTAGAATGCCCCTGGATTTCATCCCCAGTACTGAAAGAAAAAAAAAGGCACTAGGAAATATGGCTGTCTTGTAAAATCACAATGCTGTGATGTGTACAGACACATACACACACACACACACACACACACACACACACACACACACACAGAAGAAATACTACTCAGCAATAGGGGAATGAGCCACTGATGCACATATATACATATTGTGGACTGATCAAATCAGGCTAATTAACATATGCATCACCTCAGATATCATTTCTTTGTAGTGAGAACATTTAAAATTCACTCTTCTAGCTATTTTGAATATACATAAACACCTTTTTTTTTTTCAATACTGGAGATAAAACTCAGGAGCACTTTATCACTGAGCTATATCTGAAGCCACATCCAAATCACAGCAGGTTCCTACGATTTGTGTAGAGAGAAAGGTCTCGCTGATGGTTACTTCACGAGAACCAGAGCCCAGTGTGCCTGATCTTCATATATATGTATATATATTTTTTCAAGAGAAGTAAAAAAATAAAATAAAATAAAACTGACTTTTCATGTGAAATCTCTTGGCTTTTAAATATTAATAGCAATGCAAAATTGGCTAAATAACATTGTGTTGGCCAAATAACATTCCTATTGTTAGAGGCCTATTAGAATGTCTAGTCATATGTGTATCAGTCTCATTTTGTAATTATGAGTCCTGAACAAAACTGGCTTTATTTAGCTTTATCACAGCTCCATTATTTACTAGCCTGGTTCTAAAAAAGTTAGTAGTAACTGTGTCAGTGTTATGATTGTTATCTTGGTTGAGGTAGAAGTGATATTTTTTGCATTTGGTTTGGTTTGGATTTTGTTTTGCTTTGCTTTGCTTTTAAAAATCCACTGTATCTGGCCCCTACCAGGGGCGGCTCCAAGCCGAGCCCAGCAGAGCTAGCACCTGCGAGCTGAGCTCCGCGGCAGCGCGCAGGGAATCCACTTCGCTGCTTTTCCGCGTCTCCCTCTTTCGGGCTGCTTCGCATGGCTTTGGGTCTCCGGGCCGATCCATTCCTTTAACGAGAAAACTTTCCCGAGATTTCTGGTTCTTCTGGGAGGAGAGGATTAAAAGTTCCCAGAACTGGTGCCGCCCGGGGCGCAGGAAAGGTGTTTGCCGGAGGGAACACACCATGTGCACCAACATAGTTTACGAGTGGCTGAAAGCGCTGCAGCTCCCGCAGTACGCTGAGTCCTTCGTGGATAACGGTTACGATGACTTGGAGGTGTGCAAGCAGATCGGGGACCCGGACCTGGACGCCATCCGGGTGCTGGCGCCCGCGCACCGCCGCCGCATCCTGGAGGATGTGCGCCGGCTGCGGGAGCAGGACGCCGCCGCCGCCGGGCTCTACTTCACCCTGGAGCCTCAGCCAGCGTCTCCCAGGCCGTCCAAGGATGCTGTCCCCCCTGGCCGCCGCGGGGAGTCGTGTGGCACCTCGGCCCCGGGCACCCGCGGGGACCCCCGTGGACTGGTGACCGCCCCCCGCAGCAGGGAGCTGGTGAGCTACCCTAAGCTGAAGCTGAAGATCATGATCAGGGATAAGCTTGTCCGTGATGGCATCCACCTGAGCAAGCCCCCGTACTCCCGCAAGGTCCCAATGGCTGGCATCCTAGAGTACTTAATGAATTGGCCGAAGTCATCACAGAACCGCTAGATATCATTTTTGAGAACTCGTGGAGGACTGATGAGGTGCCTGAAGACTGGAAAAGGGCAAATTTAGAACCTTCTTTCACAAAGGGAAATGGATGGTGACCCTGGAAATACTCATCAGCTTAACATTTTGCTTGGAAAAATTCTGGAATAATCAACTTAGTACACTGGGTAACTGACTTACAATAGCCAGAAATAAGGTAGCGAAATATCGCACATAAGTACTGAGTTCACTTTTCAAAAGGACATACCATTGTGAGACACGGTCTTATACTTGTCTTGGAATTCTCCCCTTTGTCTATGAATTCTTGATGAAAGTAGGTGAGGTTAGCTAAGGCATTTGGGTTAACTAATTTTAAGTCTAATACAAATAGTAGGTTTTGACAATAGCTAGTAATTTTATCACTTCCAAATTAGCTTTTATATACAAAATAGTAGCCTTAATTTTCTGTTGACATACATATTCTTTTACTTCATATATATTACTTGTCTTTGTTAACTTGTGATCTTTCAAATAATTCCATATAGAGTAGTTTGGTGAGGGAATTATTATTTTAAGGTGCTTTACATAGTTATTTCATACACACACACACACACACACACACACACACACACACACACACACCACACACAGGTGTAGAGCTGACAAATTAAGGACTGTCACCAAAGATGTTTTTTTAAATTTGATCTAGCCGCGGCTTGGTGTTAAGACTCCTAAGTGTGTCGTGTTCTGATGCATCTTGAGCAAGCCCATTGTCTGGCCCCATGGCCTCTCCTGAGTGATGGAATCTTGCCCACCTCCCTCAGTGGACTCTGGCGTGTGACCTGGGATGGTGAGGTGGCACTGGGCACAAGGATCCCTGCCCACAGACAGATTGAGAGGAGATTGAGAGGAAGCAGGAAATTAAGCCAAATCTGGAATGTTTCTAATGTGTATTGGTTTTTTTTTTTTTTTTTTTTTTTTTTTTTTTTTTTTTTTTTTTTTTTTTTTTTCTTTTGGGCATGGGCAGTTTTATTTTCTACTTAGAAAATGCAAGTATAGCTGGAAGTAGAGGTGCAGACCTGTCATCCAAGTACTAGGGAGGCAAGATGGGAAGATCACAGGTTTGAGAACAGCCTGAGCAACTTAGACCCTCAACAACTTAGTGAGACCCTGTTTCAAAATAATATTAATTAATTAATTAATTAATTAAAGCTGAGAATGTAGCTCAGAGGTAGAATGCCTCTGCGTTCAATCCCTAGTAAAACACACACACACACACACACACACACACGCAAGCATATTGATATTGATGGGATCAGAACTTAGTGGAAAAGAGGCCGTGGAAGAAGATAGAGCTAATACAGTGAGCTCTGGGGTGGCAACTTTTGAGAGCTCCTAAGTAGTACTGTGTTCTAGAATCTTCCCTCCATTCCTTAGAAGTGTGGAAATGTAAGTCTACATCAACATAGGACAAGAATAGGAAACTCTCAAAGGAAAAGAGATTTATGTTCATCTTGTCCTGGGGCATACTGGTCCCTATAAATAGGCAACAAAAAAGAGATTAGGTCTCCAAGGGCAATCTCAACATACTATTGTTTTAAAAATCTAAGATTTAAATGCTTTATTAACTGCAGTTGCAGATTAATTGAGGCACTGAGTCAAAGCTGTCTTAAGTACAAATATAAGAAAATTAAGTTCTAAAAGCATGTATAAGTTGTCATTTATATATAACTTGTATTTTTTGCTTTTGCTTTTGTTTTGTTTGTAAGTGTTATATACCAGTCTTTCATCAAATTTTGAACTGAAGCATTTAAAATTTCTATGTTAGGCTTTTAAGAAGTGGGGTAAGCCCGGCGTGATGGTGCACGCTTGTAATCCCAGCATTCGGGAGGCTGAGACCAGAGGATCCGGGTTCACGGCCAGCCTCAGCTACCTACTGAGGTACTCTGCAACTTAGTGAGCCCTGTTTCAAAATAAAGAATAAAAAATAGGGCTGGGGTATAGCTTGGAGGTAGAATGCCCCTGAGTTCAATGCCCAGTACTAAAAAAAAAAAAAAAGAAGTGGGGTAGTTGGTATCAATTAGTGATATGTTATTGTAATAATAAATGGCTTCCTGTTTGTAGTAATAAATGGCTTCCTGTTTGAAAAAAAAAATCAACTGTATCTTCAATAGAAATTTCCTAGGTACTTAGTTTTTCAAAAGCATGTGTTCCCAATTGGGTAGTTCCCACAAGGGAGATTCCAACAAAATTAAGCATAACATATTATTGTAACAAATGTATGGCTTTCATGATGACTGCTATGTCATACACTTATGAGGATCTATAATCTGTTGCTCACAGGGGGAATCACATTGCCTATAGTCACAGCTCCTCCTTACTTGGGTGCTATGTGTCCCTAAATCGGCTGTGCCAAGGCTTACTCCCTTTCCCACCTCCAGATTGTGTAAAAGCTGAAGACTGAGACCAGGGGTCAGCAAATTATGGCCTATAGGTCAAATCCAACTCACTTCTTATTTTTGTACAGCCTATAAAGGAATAATGTTTTTATGTTTATAAATAGTAGGGGGTCAAAAGAATAAAAACATCTCATGACATGTGAATAATATATGAAAGTCAAATTTCAGTCACCATAAATACAGTTTAACTAGAACACAGCTATGGCCATTTGTTCTCCTACTGTCCAAGGCTGCTTTTGCACCGCAGCAGCAGAGATTACAAGTAGTTACAACAGGATGATGTGGCCCACAAAGCCTAAAACATTTTCTGCCTAATCCTTAACAGACAAAGTTTACTGACACCCCCCCCCCCCGCACCCATGTAGACCGTGGTCTCCTGGAGTGGTGCTAAGGTTGATCTTTTGGAGAGCCCAAGCTACTACATCAACTTGTTCCAGCCTTGGGTAACTCTGGGTTCTAAGACCTGCCCCAAGGAGACTGAATGCAGGACACCTAATCACCCTGGAGGGAGGCTGTAGAGCTGTGTCATGCTAAGACCTTCCCATATACACACTGCCTTTTCATTCACCTGTTGGTGGACACTTGGATTATGCATTAGTCAGTATTTTATTACTATACTAAAATAACTGAGGCTGAATACTTTAAAGAAAAAAAATTACTTCATAGTTCTGGAGGTACAAGGGTATGGCGCTGGCATCAGGGCAGCTCTTATGAGGACCTCATGGCAGATCATGTCAGGAACTCATATGCAAGAAAGAGTTCACATCAATCCATAAACAAAATATATCTCCCCATTTATTTAGGTCTCCTTTAATAACTCAAAGCAATTTTCTATAGTTTTCAATGTTCCAATCTTGCACATCTCTTACCAAATTTATCTCAAAGTATTGGATATTTTTTTATGCTATGGCAAGTGGTATTTGCTATTTCAGTTTCCAATCATTTGTTGCTAGCGTATAGGATACCATCAATTTTTGTATATTGATTTTGTATTGTTGATATGGTGAACTATGATGAACTCTCATTAGAATTGACATATTATTTTTACATTTTACTGGATTCAACTTGCTAAATAAAAAACCAAAGGAAAAGCACAGCATTGTGATTTTACAAGACAGCCATATTTCCTAGTGCCTTTTTTTTTCCCTTTCAGTACTGGGGATGAAATCCATTTCCTTTGGTTTTTTAGTTGAAACCAAACTGAGACCTAAATCACTCACCTTCATTAGAGACCTAAACTACCCCACCTTCATTAGAACTCTTCTAATGTCTTACAAGAGGTCTGAACATTGGCTATGTGTTGGTATAGAACTCGGAAAATGAGCCAGGTGTGATGGTACAGGCCTGTAATCACAGTACTTGAGAGGCTAAGACAGGAAGATCACAGGTTCACGGCTAGCCTCAGCTACTTAGTGAGGCCCTGTTTCAAAATAAAGAATAAAAAATAGGGCTGGGGATAGCTTGGAGATAGAATGCCCCTGGGTTCAATTCTCAGTAACACACATACACACACACACACACACACACACACACACACACACACACAGAAAACCTGGGAAAATGAAGGGCCAGTACTGACCCAGCAGCTACCAGAATATGAAGGTCATACAAGGAAGATTTTTTTTTTTCTGTTGTTTCTGCCCTTTAGAGCAAGAGTTAGCAGGCTTCTACTTGGTGTCTCTTTGCTATGGGGCATGGATCCCAAGTTGCAGCAGTGTCAGAACTGAAAGAATAAGTCACTTCTGGGTGCAGTGGTGGTGCACCCTATAATCCCAGTACTTGGGAGACTGAGACAAAAGAATTGTAGGTTCAAGGGCAGCCTCAGCAACTTAGTGAGACTCTATTTCAAAATAAGAAATATAATCGAGCTGGGGGTATAGCTTGGGGGTAGAATGCCTCTAGGTTCAATCCCCAGTACCACACACAAAGAGCAGTATTTTTGAGGGTGGACTTTCAAGTTTTACCTTTATTTATAACGAAGACTCGGAAAATTGACAAACAAGACTCAGAATTAATATTCACCGTAAAGCCAGGCCTGGTTGCATATGCCTGTAATCTCAGTATTTGGAAGGCCGAGGCAGGAGAATCACAGGTTCAAGGCCGACCTCAGCAACTTATCAAAGCTTTCACCAACCTAGTGAGACCCTGTTTCCAAATAAAAAGGGCTAGGTATATAGCACAGTGGTAGAATGTCCCTAGGTTCAATCCCCATGACCAAAAATAATATATTCACTCTAATATATTTTCTCTACAAATACATAGAGCACTGTATACATGCTGCAATGATTAAATTTCTTGATCCTGGTAATTTAGGAAATACATTTCCAATAATTTATTACTTAACAAAATCCAATCATCTGAAGTATATTTAGTGGCTTTATTTACTTATTTATTTATTTATTTATTTTGTACTGGGGATTGAACTCAGGGGCATTTTACCTCTGAGCCACACCCCAGCCCTATTTCATTTTTATTATGAAACAGGGTCTTCCTGTTTCTGAAGGTCCCCCTAATTGCTGAGGGTGGTCTTGAACCTGTGATCATCTTGGCTCAGCCTCCCAGGTACTGGAATAACAGGTGTGCCCAGCAGTGTCCAGCTCATTTACCAGTATTTAAAAGTAGCCTTTCTGTTTAATGAACCAAAAAAAGTATTAAAAAGCATAAGCAAATCCCACATAAATGTCAACAGTTGAACTTTATAACAAAAAGAGTTAAAGCACATACACAGCGCATGGCACCGACAAAATATAAGTGGAATAAAGAGAATGCAATTGATTAAAATACTGAGTGTTCATTGAACTTCTGTTGTACAGAATATTTCCCATTTACTTCTTTATAATTGTTTACTTTGTCATTTCTTTTCCAGACGCCTATTAGCCTTAAAACTTGAGCATTAGTTGATCCGTTCTGATTTTTAAACAGTAATGAAATCTTCTGAAATTTAGCAACAAAGCACTGTAACTCCACGAATGGTTTCTGCCATTGAAATTTCATATTACCTAATATTAACTGCAAGAAATATCCACAGCATTAAATTCTACCTGTAGTGTGACCATGATGTGGAATTGAATTTAAGGGATTGTGTGTGTGTGTGTGTCTGTGTGTGTGTGTGTATTTTGCATATCTCATTGAGCAAATAACGTAGGTAAATAGTATCAGCTCTTATGAACAATCCTATATCCCATTGATAATATTTGAATGTATACATGTGAAGCTGCCAATAGCGGTTGCTTTAGGAAAATGGAATTAACAAAGTGAAATGTTTCCACTTATTCATCATAGATTTGAATATTCTATAATGTTTTTCAAGAAGCTGATATTCATAATTTGAGACTCAATATCAAACGCATATGTACAAAAGAAATTTGTGATGCCCAATACTTTTTTGACTTTATTGAACTAAGTAATCTGTATTTGTAATTGAACATAGAATATAGAGCTATTTTCTTTTTATTTTTTTGCGATACTGAGGATTGAACCCAGGGGCATTCTACCTCTGAGCTACACCCCCAGTACTATTTTTTATTCTTTATTTTGAAACAGGGTCTCACTAAGTTGCAGAGGGCCTCACTAAGTAGCTGAGGCTGACTGTGAACCTGTGATCCTCCTGTCTCAGCCTCCCAAATACTGGGATTACAAGTGTGTGCCACCATGCCCAGCTAGGGCTATTTATTATATATACATATTTTAAAACGACTTCTTTCTTGATTGTGGCATTAATTTCAACTAGTTGCATTTTTTATGCAGAGTTGCACCTGGACATATTATACAAAAGCAGGTGTAATTCTGAAAAATGACAAAAAGGACTTTTATTTTAGCGGGGCACAGTGGCACACGTTTAGAATGTCAATACTTGGGAAGCTGAGACAGGAGGATCACAGGTTCAAGGCCAGCCTTGATTTAGTGAGATCCTCAGCAACTTAACAAGACCCTGTTTTAAATAAAAATATAAAAAGGGCTGTAGCTCAGATTCAATGAAATACCCATTAAATTACCAAGGTCACTCCTAACAGACATAGAAAAATCATTCCTTAAATTCATTTGGAACAACAAAAAGCCCAGAAGGACCAAAGCAGCTCTTACCAACAAGAACCATGCAGGAGGCATCACAATACCTTACTTCAAACTATACTACAAAGCTGCAGTAATAAAAACAGCATAGTATTGGCACAAAAGCAGACACATACACCAATGGAGCAGAATAGAAGATTCAGAAACAAACCCACACACTTACAGTCAATCGATTTTTGACAAAGGAATCAAAAACATACACTGGAAAAAAGATAGCCTCTTCAACAAAAGGTGTTGGCAAAACAAGTTAACCAGAGCCGTGCGTGGTGGCACACGCTTGTAATCCCAGCATTTGGGAGGCTGAGACTGGAGAATCCGGGTTCTCGGCCAGCCTCAGCTTCCTAGTGAGGCATTCTGCAACTTAGTGAGACCCTGTTTCAAAAATAAAGAATAAAAAGTAGGGCTGGGGGTATAGCTCGGAGGTCGAATGCCCCTGAGTTCAATCCTCAGTACCGAAAAAAAAAACCAAAAAACTGGCTAACCGTATGCAGGAAAATGGAAATAAACCCCACTTTCTCACCCTGCACAAGAGTCAACTCAAGGTGGATCAAAGACCTGGAAGTCAGGCCAGAGACCTTGCAGTTACTTGAAGAGGGCCTAGGCCCAACATTTCACCACATAGGCACGGGTAAAAACTTTCTCAACAAGAACCCAAAGGCACCAGCAACTCAAAGGAAGATCAATACATGGGATTTCGTTAAACTGAAGAGCTTCTGTTCAGCAAAGGAACCTATCAAGAACCTCAACAGAGATCCCACAGAATGGGAGAAAGTTTTGCCAGCTCCTCCTCCAATAGAGAACTAATATCTAGAATATGCAAAGAACTCAAGAAACTCACAGCTAAGAAAACAAATAACCCAGTCAAAAAATGGACAAAGGATCTAAATAGACACTTCGCAAAAGAAGAAATGCAAATGGCCAATAAATGTATGAGGAAATGTTCAGCATCATTAGCAATCAGAGAGATGCAAATCAAAAATACCTTGAGATTTCACCTAACCCCAATCAGAATGGCAATCATCAAAAACACGAATAACAACAAATCCTGGCGAGGGTGTGGAGAAGTAGAAACGCTAATGCTGTTGTTGGGATTGTAGATTAGTGCAACCACTTTGGAAAACAGTATGGAGGATCCTCAGATATGATCCATCAATACCACTTCTGGGTATCAACCCAAAAGAATGGAAACCAAACTATCAGACCTATGCATGTGTATCTATGTTTATAGCTGCACAATTCACAATTGCCAAGCTATGGAACCAGCCAAGATGACCATCAACAGATGAATGGATTACAAAACTCTGGGATATGTACACAATGGAATTTTACTCAGCCAGAAAGAACAAAATCATGTCATCTGCAGGTAAATGAGTGGAACTGGAAAACATTATGTTAAGTGAGATTAGTCAGTCACAAAAAGTAAAATATCGTATGTTCTCCCTAATATGTGGAAGCTAGGGAGAAAGTGAGTCAAAGGAGGGACTCTAGACGAAGAAAGAGAAACCTTAGATGACCAAAGAAGTTGACTTAACTGAAGGTGATGGGGGGCGGGGGAATACCCTAATGCACATGAAGTACTTTCACAAACATATTAAAGTCAATCAGTAAACTGAACCTGAGAAGGAGGGAAGGCGAGGGAGTGGGGCGGGAATTGGGGAAGGGTTAAATGAGAAATGTGTGCATGTATGCCTTTACTAGCTTGTACCTAACAAAGATGTATGATTACAATGCATCAATTAAAAAAATTAAATTAAATTTAAAAAATACCCAAAAAAGGGTTGTAGCTCGGAGGTAGAGTGCCCCTGGGTTCAATATCTAGTATCATACACACACACACACACACACACACACACACACACACACACAATTAGTATCCCAGAGTTTCGAGGTATAATCTTTAAGAAAATTTAACAAGTTTGCAAAGTGTTAAAGATATAGTAAATACAGAAAAAGTATTTAAACATTGGATGTACAAATAAACGGGAATGTAAAAAAGACTCTCTTACATGAGTAAGGGACCATGCATGAATACATGATAAAGATTTTTTTTTTTTTTTTTTTTTTTTTTTGCGGTACTAGGGATCGAACTCAGGGGCATTCTGTCTCTGAGCTATACCCCCAGCCCTATTTTTTATTCTTTATTTTGAAACCGAGTCTCACTAAGTTGCGGAGTGCCTCACTAGGTAGCTGAGGCTGGCCGCGAACCCGGATCCTCCGGTCTCAGCCTCCCGAATGCTGGGATTACAAGCGTGCGCCACCACGCCCAGCCTAAAAGTTCTTCTTGAGATGGAGAAAATACTTATTTGTTTTTATACATTCTCAGAACTTGACATTTTACCATTATTATGAATTACTTTTGTTAATATGTTGGATAATAAGGGACTATGTATCATAAAATTTTATCAAGAAATTTTATGTGTGTATGTGTGTACATATATAAGAACATGGAGCCAGGTGTGGTGGCGCACGCTTGTAATCCCAGCATTTGGGAGGCTGAGACCGGAGGATCCGGGTTCGCGGCCAGCCTCAGCTACCTAGTGAGGCACTCCGCAACTTAGTGAGACTCGGTTTCAAAATAAAGAATAAAAAATAGGGCTGGGGGTGTAGCTCGGAGGTAGAATGCCCTAGAGTTTAATCCCCAGTACCGCAAAAAAAAAAAAAAAAAAAAAAGAACATGTAAACTATATAAGATAATACTGAAGACATTATTAAAACTAACTTCAATATGTGTTTAATTAGGTCTAAAATTCATTCACAACTTACACCTCATGTAAAAGGGGGCCATTAACTGTACTTGTGTTTGGAGATCTTAGTTGGGTCAAAATAATTTGTTTAAAACGTTCTGCTCAGCCGGGCGTGGTGGCGCACGCTTGTAATCCCAGCATTCGGGAGGCTGAGACCGGAGGATCCGGGTTCGCGGCCAGCCTCAGCTACCTAGTGAGGCACTCTGCAACTTAGACCCGGTTTCAAAATAAAGAATAAAAAACAGGGCTGGGGATATAGCTCGGAGGTAGTAGAATGCCCCTGAGTTCAATCCCCAGTAATGCAATAAATAAATAATAAATAAATAAATAAATAAATAAATAAATAAATAAATAAATAAATAAACAGAGCATATGAATTAAATCCCTTCAAAATATTGCTAGAATACATACCTGGTCTGATCCAAATCACAATGTTCTTATTAATCCCCTTTTAATATACATTATTTTTGTGAGACTATATATTTATTTATTTATTTATTTATTTATTGTGGTACTAAGGATAGAACCCAGGGATCTTCTACCTCCAGGCTACACTTCCAGACCTACTTTATTTTTTATTTGAAAATACGGTCATACTAAGTTGCTGAGGCTGTCCTCAAACCTTGATCCTCCTTTCTCAGCCTCCCATGTACTGGGATTACAAGTATGCACCACGACGACCAGCTGAGCCTCAACTTATAGAAATATATTTAACAGTATGCAAAGAAATAACCAAGCCGGGCGTGGTGGCGCACGCTTGTAATCCCAGCATTCGGGAGGCTGAGACCGGAGGATCGGGGTTCGTGGCCAGCCTCAGCTACCTAGTGAGGCAATCCGCAACTTAGTGAGACCCTGTTTCAAAATAAAGAATAAAAAATAGGGCTGGGAGTGTAGCTCGGAGGTAGAAAGCCCCTGCGTTCAATCCCCAGTACCGGAAAAAAAAAAAAAAAAAGAAAAGAAAAGAAATAACCAAAAGTTTATCAGTTATCTTAACAGGTTTTATGATAGTACTTTTTTTCTTCTTGGTCAGTACATAGTATTTTCTTTCTAAATATTCGACGAACACCAAGCCTGATGTGAAAATATTGCAAGTGTGATACCTAAGAGATACAGATAAAATACAACACAAACACACTAAGGTCACAGGAAGAAGTTGAAAAGCAATGGCGGAATGTGTTTTATTCCAACTTTAAGTGAAGAAAGAAATGATTAGAGAAAACTCTACATAAGCTTTTTTTTTTTTTTTTTTTTTTGGTGGTACTGGAAGTTGAACTCAGGGCATTTTGTCTGCAAAATATACCCCCAGCCCTATTTTATTTTATTTTTTTATTTCAAAACAGAATCTCACTAGGTTGTGCACCACAGAAATAAATAAGTGACATGTGCTGGGTATGGTGGCACATGCTTATAATCCCAGTACTTGGGAGGCTGAGACCGGAGGATTCGGGTTGGCGGCCAGCCTCAGCTACTTAGTGAGGCCCTCTACAACTTAGCAAGACCCTTTTTCAAAATAAGGAATAAAAAATAGGACTGGGGGTATAGCTCAGAGGCTAAATGCCCCCGAATTCAATCCCTGGTACTGAAAAAAAAAAAAAAAGAAAAAAGAAAGAAAGAAAGAAAGTGAATTTAAGAAACTAATTCCATTTGTAACCTAGCAAAATCCTGTTTCAAAATAAAAAATAAATACAAAGAGCTAGGTGTGTAGCTTGTAGAATGCCCCTGAGTTCAATCCCCAGTACCAAAATAAATAAATAAATAAATAAATAAATAAATAAATAAATAAATAAATAAAATCAATATGTAATATATGTGTGTGAACTTGTATTTATATTACTTATAACAGTGTATACAATTCTACATTTCTATAGATAAATAGATTTCATGGATAAAATTGTAAAATATGTTTAATATTTTGTAATGATGAGGCTAGCAGAGTTTTATAATAGTGTTTTTCCCATGATCAGCACAGGACTATTTTCTGAATCACTTGAAAGCTCTAAGTTTTCCATAGCAAGAAGAAAATACAAGATCGATCCCTAATTGTAAAATAATAACACATGTAAACAGTAAAACTATGGGAAACAGTCTATGTTAAATGATAAAGTATGAGGCAAAATCTTTTGATCTATCCCATTGAATTTGTATTCATTCCAATATATATGTCATTCCAAGTAAGACATTATTCGGCACGTAGTCATGAGAGCCATCTGGACCCTTCTCAGCTAAAGTAGCCCTCTGCCTGGACACAGGAGGCCTCGTGCCTAGGTCAGAATATGGAGTCACACTCCCAGAACAGCTAGGAATGAAGTATGTCAGGTACTTAGATTCGATCTTCTTGAAGTGAAAGAGGAACTTAGGTGTAAATGTCTTTTTCCTTCCTAGGCATTGGTCCTCGGGGTTTGGCTACTATACTATAAGACAATTTGTTATCCTAAGAAAACACTGAAGAAAGATTGCTTCATGAAGAACAGAAATAGGAAGACTTGGTCATGTGGAAAGTGAGTTCATGAAAAGATGCCTGATGAAAGTGGGTGTCTTAAATGTCACTGTTTCTTCTCTCTGTCTCTCTCTTTCTTCCCCTTCCCCTCCTTCCTTCCCTCCCTTTTCCCCTCCCTCTCTCTCTGTGTCTCTGTCTCTCTCTTTCATTGCTAGGGAAAGAACTCAGGGACCTGTATATGAGATCTCACTTTAATAACAAATGGAATCCAAAAATAAAATTTCTAAGCTTGGAGTATGTTTTCTTAATTTGAAAACAAAAAACAATGTAAGCCGGGTGTGGTGGCGCACGCTTGTAATCCCAGCATTTGGGAGGCTGAGACCGGAGGATACAGGTTCGCGGCCAGCCTCAGCTACCTAATGAGACAATCCGAAACTTAGTGAGACCCTGTTTCTAAATAAAGAATAAAAAATAGGGCTGGGGGTATAGCTCGGAGGTAGAATGCCCCTGAGTTCAATCCCCAGTACCGCAAAAACAAAAACAAAACAACAACAACAATGTAGACACTGTTTGGAGCATATTTCTCTCTTCTTGCATTTTTTTTTCTTTCCCCAAATTGGATGGGCAGGAATCGGCCACCGGAGGCAAGGTTAGTTGGCCCTTCTGGGGCAGTACTGCCATGGTGAAGAAGTAGTTCCATAAAGTCTGAGGTCCTGAGGTTTTCTTCCATGCAGCCCCAGCAGGTCAGTGGAGCAGACCCAAGCTTGGTCTTACAGCCTTTTTCTCTGGGGCACTACAGGAGCAATGCACAATTGTATAGTCTTGGTGTAGACCCTGGAGGGTGAGGGACACTAGGACTGTGTTTACAACTGGCATTTAGAACTGGCCTGTCCTTGCTGTTCCTATTACTGCTACACAGAGAGATCCAGATATCATACTTCATGTAAGTGCCTGTTAAGACTTTCTCTGAAAGGCAAGTACACAAGACAAGTGTCCCCAAAACCTGCATGTGTCTTTGAGTGGGGTCCTCAGCTCCAGTTCATACTATTGAGAACTGATGCTCTACCCCAAGCACTTCCTTGTGACAGCATCTCCTGGCAACTGCTGGTCCACTCCAGGCTGCTCTCACTCAGGATTCCACACCAGGAAAGAGCCAGTGTCCTTGTTTTCCTTAAGGCCTTTCCAGAAGACAAGGAGGCCCGACATGGAACCCTAAGCCTCTTCTATATCCCTACTGGCCAAATCTTCCTCAATGGCTAGGCAGCATGAGAAGGAGGATTTATTGACTCTGGGTTTTTTGAAACAACTTCCGCAAGATGGCAGCAGTTCTCTGGTTATGGCCATAACTGGGCATGCTCCCCTCCTGCCCTACTTGTCTGAAAAATAAGGCTCCTCCAGAGACAAAGGTGCCAGGAAACATGGCTGCACCATAGGAATGAAGCTGTTGTGGCATAGCTGTCCTGAAACTGGTTCCTCATGATGGCAGTAGTGCTCTACACAGGGCCACAGGCCCCAGCTCTGTGCGCTCTTCTCCCTCCCTTCCTGTCTGAAAAAACACCACCCAGTGTAAAAGGCACCAGGTAACTTGACTGCCTTGCATTTTGTCCAGCCTCCTGGAAGAAACTCACAATGCTGCACTTTCCTCTCTCCTTTTGGTCTCTTTTTTCTCTTTTGGTGTTTTGGAAGCATGTTTCACAATGGTCCTGGGTCCTGGGGAACAAATAAATGACCTCTAGCCTTCCCAAACCATGTCACCTAAAGTAGACTTGGATATCTGCTCAGTGGGCCCTTTGAAAGAAGAGCCTGCTTTTCTTGTAAAAGTACGGCCTTGCTAATGGGGACAGTGTTCTATATCTGAAGCTAAGAATGTCAGTGGACCTAGGCCTAGAATTTCTGAGGCTAAAGAATGTTGTATGCATCCCGTGCTGACTGCCTTTAATAGAGGCCCTGTGCCTAGGCATTGCATGGAAGCCTGGCAAGACAATCATATATAGCTGAGCCCTGGTGGTAGTGGCATGGAGGTAGAATGATGTCTCCTGTGCAAGGATGGATAGCATAGAGAGCCAGTGGGTCTCTCATTTGCATTTTGCCTGAATTCATGACATTCAACTTCATGACACTGTCCCTTTAGCCTTCTCATTGTATGAATTCCATTCCTGGTGTTCTGATCAGCAGGTATTCCCTCCTTCTGATCGAGGAAAATTAGCAAACTGTAGAACCTTAAGGATCAAGCCATTTTAAGTTTGTGAACATCAAGTCAGAGAATGACAAAGCATAGTGTGGTTTAGTCTATTTCTAACGTATGGAGTAACTTTCAGCCAAACAAACATTTGTGTGTTCCAGAGAGCCCTTATGCACATTGTGATGCATTATAGTTTATTTGTGTTGGTATAACAATATCACTGATGTGGGGTGATTTATAAAGAATAGATGTTTATTTGCCTGAGGCTGGCAAGTCCAAGTGCATGGCCCCAGCATCTGCTTGGCATTTGAGGGTCTTCTTGTTTCGTATATTGAAGGAAGCCATCACATGGTTAGACATAGCAAGCATGCCACAGAGAGTAGCAAAGTCATTCCTGTGTAACCCTATTAATTCATGAATGGGTTAAGCACAGTTCTCATAACTGCTGGGGAATAAATTTCCAGTACAAGAATTCCAGCTGACCAACATTCAAACCATAGCATTGTTGCAGGATGCTTAGTCCCACAGCCTGTAACCAAAATCGGATATTTAGGCCTTTTTATTCATCAGTTAAGACCCAGTCAGCAATTGCCTTGGAAATGGACCTCAAACAAAGGGCTCACATGATTCTTATATCCTTGGTCTCCTAATTTTGGGAGGGAAGGGAGATTTATTATACCTAGCATAAGCAAGATACAGAAAGGCAGTTAATTTACATATTATCCCCCAACCCTCTCTAATCTTGTAAATGTCCCAGAGAGACTCTCTCTTGTTTACATTAGGGAGAGTTCCTGGGCCATGACTCCAGGTTGTCTAAGGAATGGCTTGAGTACCTCTGAAAGGGGTTCCTGTCTTTTACCTCCTGAAGTGTCAGCTCCTGGGGAAAGGAGTTGAGGGAATTTTTATTTTTTCTATCTTAAGTCTTAACTAGCAGTATTTCTTAACTATCAGTATTTCTGGCTCTGACTGGGTCTCCTACCTCAGCATTCAAACAAATCCGATAACAGTGTTTGCATTTATTTTCTTTCTTTCTTTCTTTCTTTTTTTTTTTCTTTCTCTTTATGTGGTACTGGGGTTTGAACCTATCCAGGAGAATTTTACCTGTGAGCTACTAGGTTGATGAGAGTCTCCCTACTTGCTGAGGCTGTCCTCGAATGATCTTCCTGTCTCAGCCTCCCAAGTACTGGAATTATAGGTGTGTGCATGCAGCTATGCCCAGCTTACAGTATCAACTATCCTAAAGCCGTGTTTATGTTGATAATAATTGTGATAGTTTATGCTACTCAAAACCTAGTTAAATCCAAACATAGTCTAGTTCAATACACAACATATGTATTGATTTAAATTGAATATAGAATTATTTCTTGCATCAAACTCAGTCTAGAAATATGTGTGTGCATACTGAAACACATGCATAGAAATAAGCCAAAAGGTTATCAGTTGTTTTGATTTGTTTTACTTATTTATTTATTTTTATTTATTTATTTTTGCAGTACTGGGGATTGAACCCAGGGGCATTCTACCTCCGAGTTACACCCCCAGTCCTACTTTTAGTTTTTATTTTGAAACAAGGTCTCACTGAGTTGCACAGGGCCTCGCTAGGTAGTTGAGGCTGGCTGCAAACCCGTGATCCTCCAGTCTCAGGCTCCCAAGTACTGGGATTACAAACATGTGCCACCATGCCCAGCTTGATTGGTTTTATGGTAGTACTTTTCTTGTTATCAGCACATGGTTATTTTCTGAATCCTCAGCAAACATCATTCTTCAATTTTCTGAGAATATTATAAGCCTTATATCTAAGACATAAATATAACACACACATATACTCCATAAAGTCAAACTAAATAGTTAAAGAACATTTCATGCCATAGAACAATGCTCTGTTCTCGTGTTAAA
>PVLC010012902.1:0-42842 GCA_004027655.1 Graphiurus murinus
GGGAGATAACACTGTGAATGTGAGGATGCTGCTGCTTCTAAGAAGTCCTGCAAAGTCCCAAGAAGGGGCCAGCTCTATAATTCATGTTTGACTAATTAGAATCTCAACCAGATCCCACGGGGGCAACTGAAACTGGAAATTTGACTCTACAGAGCGAGACTGAACTTGGTTTCAATTGACACGCTGCCCTTTCATTAGTGCCTTTCAGTCATCAGCTATCATTGCTTTTCCTGTCTCACACTCCCCTCCTTCCTTCACCTCTCGTCATCCCCCCAAACAAAGAGACAGGGACTTGGTGAGTCTTCACAGTGACCCAAAGGGGAGGTTCCAGTTGGACCAGGAGGGCTTTTAGGGGAGAGAGGAGGTAGAGAGAACAAGGGAGCAGGAATGGGCAGACTGTGGGTGATGTGCAGGCCATTTTGTAGGAAAAACACGATTAGCCCTGTTCATCTCAACAGCTGGCCTTTCCAGTTGTTTTTAGAAAGCTGGTGGAGTCTTAGGTTTCATCTGCTCCATTGTGCAAAGTAGAAAAGAAGGTGCCCATGACTCCGTGGTTTGATACAAAAAGCCTGAAAAGCAGTTAGGGTTATAATGCACCAACAAATAAGTAAAGACTAAAAGCCAAAACAACAACAACAAAACACAGCTTAGAGCCGGGCGTGGTGGCGCACACTTGTAATCCCAGTACTTGGGAGGCTGAGACCGGAGGATCCAGCTTTGCAGCCAGCCTCAGCTACTTAGTGAGGCCCTCTGCCACTTAGTGAGACCCTGTTTCTTTTTCTTTTTTTTAATTTGTCTTTTAATTTTATTAGTATCTAAGACTGGGAAAATGTATGGGGTGGGAGGGATGGGGGGCTTGGGAGAAGGTGGGTGGCACCATCTCAGAAAACAGGTCCTTATATGGCTTCAAGGTGGAGGAACGGAATGGGGTGGGAGAAGAGAAGAGAAAGATCTCTTTTCCCACCTATGTAGCTGTGGCCCCAGGCAGAGGAACTACTTGGGAGTTGAGCTAAGGTAGCTCCTTCCTCCAATAGGAGACATGGCCGGCCAGGGACTACGCAGACTCAACATGGCCTGCTAGCTAGTAGCCAGTCGATGTCCATGTCACTCCTCAGGTCCTGCAGGCACCTAGTCAGGGGCAGTTCTGGTCACCAACTTCTGCTTGACGTGGAATGCCCTGGGAAGGGCAGTAGAGGGTGGTCACTTGAGGAGCTTCACAGAGAGGTGAATCTGAACGTCGCAGAGGAAGATGTTCATGAGGTCTTGGCCTACCTCCTGTGCGATCTGGGAGATCAGATGGCCCTTCTGACCAGTCAGGATCCTCACATGAGATTCTTTGGCACAAAAGGGTTCTGCTGGATCACCAGCTCCCCGCCTGGTCCTTCCTCCCGTACCACTGTCTGTTGCACACTGTAGGGCACCTCCTGTGGCAGGTACTCTAAGAGCTTCTTGGATTTTGTTGGCGCAGATCTCTTCAGGTGTCTGGCTAGTGAGGACTCTGCTGTGGAACTCCCAGGGCTCCGGCTGGGTCTGCGCCAGGAGGTATTGCTTCAGTGTCTTCACATCTTCCTGGCTTAGGGCAGACAACATGAAGATCTCCTGGATGGGGGGCCAGCCGACTCTCGGAGGATTTCCCTCAGTGTGTTTGGGCCCTTGGCTGCTGGTCTGGGGCAGTGGCTTTCAGGATGTGAACGGAAGGCCTGCCTTACATTAAGCTTCTCACCATTACCCACACTTTCAGTGAGGGCTGCTGTGAGCTCCAGAAGAACTGACTTTTTTTTTTTTTTAGCATGGATTTTTTTATACATTTCTTGAGTACAACAGGGTTACGTAGACATTTATGACACATCAATCATTGTCAGAACACAAATAGCACCACTTCTTCATTTTACACATATAGCCCACAGTCTTAACATAGCCTGCTCAAGCAAACTTTCTAGAGTCATAAGACCATAATCCTTTAGGGTCATATATTTACTTTCTAAGAAGTAGGAGGGTCTTTCATCTACGCATCCAAGGAGCAATCTTCCAGGAGAACTGACTTTTGTTTCAGACAATCTACCTTGCTCAAAACAAGGATGCCGGGGATGTGAGAGAACTGGGTTAAGCACTGAAGCACCTGGGGGCTGAGCTGGTTCCGAGTCCACTTATCTGAAGCATCTGCAAGAACTACAACAAGATCAGCCGATTCCATGCTTTTCCACGGATCTTCCACCAAAGAGAGCTCCAGATTGTGCCTCTTTCGTTTAACAGGACTGATGATACCAGGTGTATCTAGTAGAACCACCTGGGCTTCCTTCTCTGTGATGACTCCTAGAGCTTGGCAGTGAGTTGCGTGTACCTTCTTGGAAACAGGGAACACCTGGGTACATGGACACGGCAGGGACGCAAGAAGTCAGCGAATTCTCAGGCTGGGAGAATCCGAGGAAGTGGTCCATGGCTGAGCCCTGGCCATAACGGCGAGAATCCGAGGCCAGGCGAGGACCAGAGAAAGTGCTGCCCCAGCACACGACACGCATCTCTTTTGATAGACTAAGAATGAGCGAAGCGGGGCCATCCACTCGCTCAAGGTGTGGGGACCCAGTTGTCGGGTCGCTAACACGGTCCGAACAAGGCCGGCCCCACACCTGCCGGGCGCAGCCATTACGGCTGCAATGCACTGTGGGAATCGAGACCCTGTTTCAAAATAAAGAATAAAAAAAATAGGCTGGGGGTGTAGCTCAAAGGTAGAATGCCCCTGGGTTCAATCCCCAGTACCGTAGGAAAAAACAAACAAACAAAAAACAGCTTAGGGATGCAGTGATGTCAGCTACAGTGGGATTTCCAAGACAACTCATTTTCTTTTTTTGGTACTGGGGACTGAGTCCAGGGGCATTCTACCTCCAAGCTACACCCCCAGCTCTTTTTTTTTTTTTTAAATTTAATTTAAGGTGTGTGTGTGTGTGTGTGTGTGTGTGTGTTACTGGGGATTGAACCCAGGGGCATTCTACCTCTGAGCTATACCCCCAGCCCTATTTTATTTTTATTTTGAAACAGGGTCTCACTAGATTGATGAGAGTCTCACTACTTGCTGAAACTGTCCTCAAACCTGAGATCCTCCTGTCTCAGCCTCTCAAGTACTGGGACTACAGGCATGCACCACCATGCCCAGCTGAGAGAACCTATTTTCAAGGGAGAAAACCCTTGAAATTTTCAAGGTGTGGTGGCACACACTTTTGTAATCCCAGTACTTGGGGAGGCCGAGACAGGAGGATTGCAGATTTGAATCCAGCCTCTGCAGCTTAGCAAATCCCATTTTAAATTCCCAGTATCCACTCCCCCCCAAAAGGGGAGAAAACCAGTCATATTACAGGTATCTTTGGGAGTTATTTAAAAATAGCCATTTTTAAGGTCTCAGAAATCTTCCCAGACCCTCTGTTTAACAAATAGACCCAGAGACAGATTTCTTCTAACCAAGAGCATCTGGGAACAGTGATAAGTATTCACTGGAGTTTACACATTGCCCAGAAGAGCAAGATGTATACTCTCATGAAAAATTTTCAACCTAACGTTTGATGAGATTTGATTCTTCTTCTTTTTTTTTTTTGCGGTACTGGGGGTTGAACCCAGGGGCATTCTTCCTCCGAGCTACACCCCCAGCCCTATTTTTTATTCTTTATTTTGAAACAGGGTCTCATTAAATTGCAGATTGCCTCACTAGGTAGCTGAGGCTGGCCGCCAACCCGGATCCTCTGGTCTCAGCCTCCCAAATGCTGGGATTACACCACGCCCGGCTTGAAATTTGATTCTTTGTACTGCCTTTTTTTTTTTTTTTTAATGTCAAGAGGCACTTCTCTCTCCCCAGCTGCAGGGAAGAGAGGCCATCTTCAGTGGCTCCTTCTGAGACACTTGTGCTAATGACGATGGCTTGTTTTGGGGAGGCAGTGTCATCAGTTGGCATTATAAGGCAAATAGCAGGCCTGCCAAGCTCAGTCTACTGGCAAAAACATAAGAGGAATGAAGAGGATGTTACTTATTAACTGTGAAATGCGACCGTCTAGTGTTTTTTTGTTTGGCAACACTATGCTTTGAATTCCCGGTGATTGCGGAACTGCAAGGCTTTCTTCTGGAGATGGATGATGCTGACACCCACGCCTGGCTCCTGCTGTGGGTCTGAAGAGGGTTCTATAAACGACTGCTACTCTCAGGAGCCATCAGCTCCTCCACATCAGCCAGGATACAGGACAAGTTAATTCAGGCAGGATGCGATTCACTTCTAGCCTTTCACACGTGCACGTCATAAAACCCAGTTGAGAGCGTTTGCTAGACAAAAGGATTTATCGCTTTGCAGCAACTTACTACATGATTAAACAGACAGCCACCCCCCACCATGAATTTTCTATCATTTTCCCCTTCCACTTGATAAATCTTCCTTGAAAGTGTGCCATGGTGTGCCTGGCTTTGTAGGAAAAGCACGCTGCCTAGGTGCCCAAGGCCGATGCAAACCTCTCATTCTGCGCAAGCATTTGGGAGGCTTTCTTGCAGCACCACCTCCAGTGCCCAGTCAGTCACGCTGCTGCCCAGGAAATCGGGAAGTGCTGCCCAAGAAGGATGCCCACGAGCCAGGCATGGTGGTGCGCACTTGTAATCCCAGCATTTGGGAGGCTGAGACTGGAGGATCCGGGTTTGAGGCCAGCCTCAGGTACCTAGTGAGGCATTCCCCAACTTAGTGAGACCCTGTTTCAAAATAAAGAATAAAAAATAGGGCTGGGGGTATAGCTCGAAGGTAGAATGCCCCTGAGTTCAATCCCCAGTACCGCTAAAAAAAAAAAAAAAAAAAAGGGACGCCCACATTCTAGAACTGTCATCCCATAGGCTGGCAATGGTGCCCTCTCTGAATAGTTACAAAAGACCGTTTGCAAGGCTAACAGAGTCCTTGCCAGAAACCAGGTGGCCAGAGGAGCGAGTGACGCACCTGCGGGGGAACAGGGGACGATGACACACCGGGTAATGGCGGGGTGCCCAGGGCAAGGGTGGCCGTCAGGATGTTCCTGCCGCACCCAATTATGAAAACTGATTGCACTTAATTCACTTTAATTAAATAGGAGGGCCAGTTCCACTCAATGGCAGAAGACACTATTAGGTGATGCGGAGTGAGCTTTGAGGACCAGGAAGCAGAAGTGTCTGTCACTGATGACACAAGTGGGGCCACCTCATTCTTCTAGTCACCCGTCACAGTGGGCACACTCTTCTGGTTCTCGGGAAAGCACGCAGTTCCCTTGGAAGGCGAGGCCATCCCTGAACCTTAAATTCTGGAATCAGGGGACCTGGGACGAGCAAGGAGGAGGTACGAAGGGAAAAATAAGTGTGTATAAGGCACGGGATATACAGCGTGCCCCGTTCCCCATTGGATGTAAACCCTGAGGGCAGGGGCTTGAAAATAAATCTTCCACTCCCACCATGAGCCAGGCCGTCCCCATGTTGCCTCAGGTTGGGGCCACATCCTTGGGTAGAAGATGCAGACAGGAAGCATCGGTCTTAGCTGGAAGTCTGGCCGTGGCAGCTGCATCCAGACGCAGGGTAGGCCTTCTGCAGGTTGAGCTGGGTGGAGGAGCAGCCGGGTGGGGCGTCAGCAGGTGACAAGGCCTGCTGACTTTCAAAGCTGAGCCGGGGCCACCTTTCATCCACACCTCAGCCCTCAGCTCCTTCCCACTTCCCAGACCCTCGAACATGTCCTCCCCTCCGGCTCATCTTTCTTTGTTCGTGCACCCTGAGCCCCCGCGCCTCAGTAAACACGCAACACAAATATTTGTTGTTATCATTCTCAGTGAGCCTGGGAACTCTTCTAAGAGCTTGGTGACATCATTGGTGCTGACACAGCAGGGGCTGGGGTGGGACCTCTTTGCTCCTGTTAGTTCCTTGGCCGGGATCCCCTGGGAGCTTGCGCTGGGGCAGTGGGCTGGACGGGACTGGGGCAAACCTGGGTTCTCTGTACTGCTGGAATGCCCCAGCTCTGCGGGCCTTAGCTAGAAGACACAATGTCTTCAACAACCAGGTGTGGTGGTGCACACATGTAATCCCAGTACTTGGGAGGCTGAGACAGGAGAATGGCAGGTTCGAGGCCAGCCATAGCAATTTAGCAAGACCCTATTTCCAACTACAAAATAAAGTATGTCTGGGGATGTAGCTTGGAGGTAGAAAACCCCTGGGTTCAATCCCCAGTTCCAAACATATATAGTTTTCAACAGGGCTCTCTGAATGGTGATGCTCACCCTTCATCAGGAGCACCCACGCCCAGGCTGGAGGCCCTTCCACAGGGCGGTATGGTGGCACTTTAGGCTGCAGGGCCTCTGGGTTTCTTCCAACAGCACAGTTTGTTCTGATCCAGCGAATCTTTCCGGGCCTCGAGCTGGGAATATCAGAACCCAGTTGCATGGAGGCTGCCAGAAAATTCTGCTAAAACACAACTAGAAGGATGTTGTTTTGGTCCTTTTACACGTCAGCTACTAATATTTGTATGATTTTCCCCTACCCAGGGTTAAGAGAGAGAAGAGGAAGTGAAAATAAGAGGGGAGAGTTTTCTTACAGTACCTCTTGCTCTGCAGACAACAACCAAAAACCCCCTTGGGTTTGAAGAGCGCCCTGGACTTTTTGGCTTCGTGTTCCCATCCCTGGGCTGCCTCATTTGATTCTCAGAGCTCCCCCAGGTGGGAGGAGAGACTTAATCACTCCAATTTCACTCTCATTTGCAGACAGAGGGCATTCCTGGGCTGAAGGCGAGGGCTGGGGAGCGACTGTTCTGGGGAAGGGGAGTTGCCCCCGGTGGCTGTGGGGCTTGTCCAGGGAAGCCAGGCAGAGGCTTATTCATTCCTGGTGCAGAAAGGTCTGCTTAGACAGGGATCCCAGCTGATTGTCCGCTGGGTGGAGCCCTTTGGCCATGGAAGGCAGAGGAGTTGAACTCCCTAGCCCCAACTCACCATCTGTGGATCTCTCCCAGCTATGGGACTCTCTGCTGGGGATCCCCCACCCCAAAGCCCGAGTAGGACTTTGAGAGCTCCTGACAGCAGTGTTGGCTGTGAAGGGGTGCCTTCCCCAGAGTTCGGTGGGATCAGGGGAGGGAGACCAGATGGGGCCGAGGTGGCCTCACAGGTACACTCTAGAGCCTGGGGAGTTCCAGGGCGGAGCCTCCCAGCCCAGGGCACCCGCTCTGGTGATCCCATTCCATGACTGGGCAAATGTGAAGGTCCAGGGGGGCAGGGGGCAGTGTGTTTGAAATTGGGAGAGTCCCAGGAGTTCAGGTGGCTGTTTGAGAAAGACTGAGGACAAGGGGCTGGGACATAGAGGGCAGGCATGATGACCCTCTCCTGCATCCTGTGGGTTTGGGTGTGGTTGAGAATGGAAACTTGGGGCCGGAGGAGAAGTTGGGGATCAGGGTTGCTGGAAGGGAAGGGGTACTCCTCACTTTGTTGGACAGAGATCAAGGACAGGGCACCCATCAGGGCTGAAAATGAGCACTAGAGGATCATGGTGCACGGGGCCCTTTCCCACACACACTCAGTCTGGGCTGGGAATCCGAACCCTGCGACCCTCCTGGCCTGTCTCCCTTTCTGGCTTATCTCTGCTCTGTACTTTCCATCCACTACCCTCTCCCTCATGCAGAGCCTTCTCTCCACTTCCACTGCCCTTTTGGAGCCAGCTCAGGTGGCTCACTGTCACGAAACCTTCCTTGACCCCCTCTCTTAGGAGAGCTCATCTTCTCTCCTCTGATCCCCCGGCTCACAGGACCGAGCACACAACAGCTGCTGGAGGATTTTCTTTTCTTTCTCCTCCTCCTCCTTTTCTTCCTCCACCTCCTTCCTTCCTCCCTCCCTTCCTTTCTTCCTTCCTTTCCTTCTTTTTTTCTCTTTCTTTCTTTCTTCTATCTTTTTTTGTGGACTGGGGATAGAACCCAGGAGCATTCTACCTCTGAGCTGTACCCCCAGCCCTATTTTATTATTTTTTTTGGAAACTGGGTCTAAGTTGCAGAGGCCATTGCTAAGTTGCCGAAGTTGTCCTTGAATCTGCAATCCTGCTAGAGGGTTTTCATTCATTTCTTTCTTCTGTCTCCAAGATTCTAATTCCTTGGGACTGGATCCAGGTCTCTCTCGATCCATTCATTCTCATTCTCATTCATATTCTCTCTTTCCCTCCCTCCCTCCTTCCCTCTCTCCCTCTCGCCTCAAGATTGAATCCAGGGGCATTCTACATCCAAGCTACACCCCCAGATCTTTTTATTTTTTAGTTTGAAACAGGGTATCACTAAGTTGCTGAGACTGTCCTTAAACCTGTGACCCTCCTGTCTCAGCCTCCCAACTACTGGGATTATAGGCATGCCTGGCTTCTCTGGTCTCTGAGTTGGCCCATCACCTGGCTTTCTGCTGAGCCACCAGCAAGGACTGAATGGATGCCAGGATCAGAAAGCTCCATCTCTGAATCACAGAGGTGACCTCTGTCTGCTCTTCTTTGCTAGAGGAGAGCTGCAACCTCGTCAGGGTGAGGACTGTAGGCTCTGGGGGCACATAGCCAGGGCCCCTGGGTATGACACACCAGTTTGCTGGTCTGGGCAGGAGGAAGGGAGCAGAATCTTTGGTGTTATAGAAGTCTGCCCAGCCTGCAGGCTGGGGAAAGGGGTTGGTTTGCAGGGTGAGGGCAGAAAGGTTCTTTCTACACAGGAACGTGTCAGCTCCTTCTCTCAGGTGTACAGAGTGTGGAGACTGATGTGGAGTAAGGGGCCGGGGAAACTTTTAAGTATGACCATCTCTGACCCAGAACCAGGTTTCCAAATGGATAAAGCTCATGTACAGAGTGGATTCAACAACTATTCAAATTACCTACAGGCTAATTAATACCTGCTTCCTCTTCCTCCTCAATCAAGGCCCTGCCTTCTCCCGAGATGGGCCTTGAGTGCTGGGTGAGGCCCTGGGTGGGAACCTAATGTGCTGTGATCTCACTGCCATCCCAGGAGCCTTGAAACTGGGTGAGCAGGAAGCACCTTGTTGTTTTTAAACACACACAAACAATCCCAAGCCTTCTCTGAAGTGCCATCAAGAGGTTGGAGGAGCCTCAGTGCTGGTGTGCCTGCCTCTGATCCCAGAGAACCTGTCCTGGTGCTGCCTCCTGCATCATCCGTGCTGTGAGAAGCTGCCCCTTGGCCCAGCCCAGCTACGGAATCAGTCTCCATCTCTTCATTTCCACGGCAGCTTGGACAAAACTAGTTCAGACCAGATCAAACCAGATTAAACCGGTTCTGACCGGTTCAAACCAGATTAAACGGGATCAAGCCAGTTCAGACCGGATCAAACCAGTTCAGACCAGATCAAACTGGTTCTGACTGGTTCAAATCGGCTCAAACCTGACTAAACTGGTTCTGGCTGGGTCAAACTGGTTCTGTCTGGTCCAAACTGGATAAAACTGGATCACACCGGCTCAGACCGGATCAAATTGGTTCAGACCAGCTTGGACCAGATCAATCCGGTTCAGACCGGATCAAACCGGTTCTGACCAGTTCAAGCCAGATCAAACCGGTTCAGATCTAAAACGTCTATAAAAATGTTCCATAAAGTAAAAACTTCTGCAGATACCTTTTCAGGTCTGTGTTACCATCTTTCTTCTCCTGCTCTATTCCTAGCAGGGAGTCTGCAGTACCCTTGAGCGGTCTACCTGTCTCAATCCCGATTTAAAAAAAAAAGGATAAAAATGGGTAGGGGGAACTTACCTAATCAGGTAGGGGGAACTTACCTATTCGAGGCCAACACGTTGGGAGCCACTTGCTGGGGGCCAGCCCTCGAGACAGCAGGGTCTGGGGTCCCTTGTTAGGTGTGGATCCAGACGAGGTTGAAAGATTATGCTCACACCCAATGCAGTGTTGAAACGCATCTGTTTATTCATGTCAGTCACTGTTTCTTATACTATCTTTTACAACAAGGTATACAAAACAGGAACTTTTACAGACTTGTTTTTATGAAAAGTTGAGTAGGTACATCTTTAACTAGAAAAGCTATTTCCCATAATATATGATGGGATTAAGAAAACAGCAAAGGTTACAGAATACAATACATATATAAAAATTCTTTTAGTACAAAAACAGTGTTAAAGGTAAATGACAAAGAGGAGTCTCTATTCATCACTTTAAACCTTCATTATTTATTTTAGTTCCTGTAAGCAGTGTTCTTATCTTATTCTCAGGCAGCTAGAGTTAGTTAATGTGTGGTGGAATTAAAGGGGGAAGGTAGACAAACTATCTGTCTTAAAGCTTTCTTTATTCATCGATAAAATAGTAGACCTAAGTTTCTTTGGTTTAGTAGCTAAGCTTACAAAGTCCAATTCCTGATGTTTGTAAAAGGTTACTGAATATCTCTGAGGTAAGCTGAGGCATTGTCCGGTTTGAGCCGGTATGAACCGGTTTGATCCAGTTTGAGCCTGTCAGAACCGGTTTGAGCCAATCAGAACCAGTTTGACCCAGTCTGGACAGATTTGATCCGGTCAGAACCAGTTTCATCCGGTCCAATCCAGTCAGAACCAGTTTGATCCGGTCTGAGCCGGTCAGATCCGGTTTAATCCGGTCAGAACTGGTTTTAGCCAGTCAGAACCAGTTTGATCTGGTCTGAGCCCATTTGATCCGGTTTGGACCAGTTTGAACCAGTCGGTACTGGTTTCATCCGGTTTGATTCGGTCAGAACTAGTTTGATCTAGCTTAATCCGGTTTGAGCTGGTCGGAACCAGCTTGATCCGATTGGAACTGGTTTGATCTGGTTTGATCCAGTCAGACCCAGTTTGATCTGGTTTAATCCGGCCTGAACCGGTTTGATCCGGTTCAATCCGGCCAGAACCAGCTTGATCTGGTTTAATCCGGTTAGAACCAGTTTGAGCCAATCAGAGCCAGCTTGATCTGGTTTAATCCGGCTTGAGCCGGTCAGAACCAGTTTGATCTGGGTTAATCCGGTCAGAACTGGTTTGTTCTGGCTCAATCCAGTTTGAGCCGGTCAGAGTCAGTTTGATCCGGTTGAATCTGGTCAGAACCAGTTTAGCCAGTCAGAACCATTTTGATCTGATCTGAACTGGTTTTATCCGGTTTGGACCAGTTTGAGCCAGTCAGAACCAGTTTCATCCCGTCAGAATCGGTTTTAGCCAGTCAGAATCAGTTTGATCCTGTTTGAGCTGGTCAGAACTGGTTTGATCTGGTTTGAGCAGGTCAGACCAGTTTGATCCGGTCAGAACACGTGTCAGGATTGACACATGTGTCCAAATTGACACAACATGTCCAAATTGGCACACATGTCCAAATTGGCACACGTCAGGATTGACACACATGTCAGGATTGACACACACGTCAGTCAGGAATGACACATGTGTCCAAATTGACACACATGTCAGGATTGACACATGTGGGGAGCCAGCCCTCGAGGCATCAGGGCCAGGGGTTCCCTCATTAAGTGGGGATTGAGAAGGAGGTCGAGAGAATACGCTTACACCCAGTCTAGTAGTGTCGAAGATGTATCTGTTTAATTCATGTCATCACTGTTTCTTATACTCTTTTACAACAAGGTTTACAGAACAGGAATTTTTACAGTCTTGTTTTTTTCTAAAGTTGAGTGGGTACATCTTTGACTAGAAAAGCTATTTCTCATAGTATTTGCTGGGATTAAGAAAACAGCAAAGTTTACAGAATACAAAACGTATATAAAAAATTCTTTTAGTACGAAAGCAGTGTTAAAGATTAACAGCAGAGAGAAAACTCTATTCATTAGATTAAATCTTTACTATCTGTTCAACTCCTTGTCAGACAGCTAAAAAGTAGTTAATAAGTGAAGACAAGGGGGGAAGGTGGGCGAACTCTCTGTCTTAAAGCTTTCTTTACTTATAGATAAAGAATAGTAGACCTAAGTTCCTTTGATTTGTAGCTAAGCTTACAAAGTTCAAATGCTGATGTTTGTTGAGGATTAATGAACATCTCTGAGTCGAGCTGAGGCATTGTTCTTTTTTAGCTGGCATTGATGAATCACAATCCGTTTAGCCATCCTGTGTCTCTAGGAAATAACTAATGTGAAAGCAAAACCCAAAGCACCCCAAATTTCCAGAATATAATAATGCAAAGTGGGAAATGCCACGCGTTCCTTCTTTTGGAATCATCTGCCTTGCAGATTCCAGTGGGGCTGAGTCCTCGCTCGAGGCCCAGCTTATTAGGATAACGTCACAGACACATATGTCCAAATTGACACACATGTCAGGATCAACACAATGTCAGAATTGACACACATGTCCAAATTGACACGTGTCCAAATTGACACACGTGTCCGGATTGACACACATGTCCGGATTGACACACATGTCTGGACTGGCACACGTGTCGGGATTGACACACATGTCAGGACTGACACACATGTCAGGACTGACACACATGTCCGAATTGACATACATGTCCGAATTGACACACATGTCCAAATTGACACACGTCAGGATTGACACACATGTCAGGATTAACGCAGATGTCCAGATTGACACACGTGTCTGAATTGACACACATGTCCAAATTGACACACGTCAGGATTGACTCACATGTCCGGATTGACACACGTCAGGATTGACTCACATGTCCGGATTGACACACGTCAGGATTGACACACGTGTCAGGACTGACATGCCGGGGGCCAGCCCTCAAAGCAGCAGAGTCTGGGGTCCCTCGTTAGGTGGGGATTGAGGACGAGGTCAGTGAGAATACACTTACACACCATGTATGTTCAAGACGCATCTGTTTATTTCATCTCATGACTGCTTTTTATGCTCTTTACAACAAGGTATACAGAACAGGAATTTTTACAGTCTTGTTTTCCCCTTAAGTTGAGTGGGTACATCTTTGCCTAGAAAAGCTATTTCCCATAGTATTTGCTAAGATTAGGAGAGCAGCAAGAGTTTACAAAATACAAAAGTGTAAATGAAGATTCTTTTAGTGTGAGAGCAGGGTTAATGGTTAACAGCGAAGAGGAGCAGGGGTGAAGGTTAATAGTGGAGAAGAAACTCTATTCATTAGATAAATCTTTCCTATTGCTCAGGCAGCTAGAAGATGGTTAATAAGTGTAAGGTAAGCAAACTCTCTGTCTTAAAGCTTTCTTTACTTATGATAAGGAATAGTAAATCTAAGTTCCTTTGATTCAGTTGCTGGTATTTGTTGAGAGTTAATGAATTATCTCTGAGCTAGGCTGATGTATTGTTCTCCTCAGCCACTACTGATGATTCAATCCATTTCTCCTGTGCTCTTAGGAAAATTTTTAAAAATGTGGAAGCAAAACCCAAATTTCCAGAATAAAATAAAGTGGGAAATGCCATGCGTTCCTTCTTTAGTGGGCCGAGTCTTGCTCTAGGCCCTGCTTATGAGGCCATCACATTTCCCCCTTTTTAATTTTTTAATTTGATCACTTCCACCTCTATGGCAAGTGACTTGATGGATCGTGAGGCCAGTCGGATGATGACTGGAAAGCATGAACAAATTATAATTATCAGTAAAAATACAAGAGCCATAGATACTCCATAACTCATGTATGAATGTATATCCAATTGTTTAGAAAGTTGGGTAAAAAAATCAGAGGCTATTTCAGCAGTAGAACTAACATCTAAATAATCTCAGCTAATATATTTTATTTGACTTTGCAGTGCCTGATGATCCGGCGCTATATTGGTATTGTTCCATATTCCTAATAAGTGGTTTTGTATCTGTGGCCAGGAGTGCTGAGAACTGTTGTAAAGCAAAGGTGAGACACAGATGTATTTTATTTTGCATGACATCTAGCAGATAATCTAGTTTTAATGTTAGCTACCTCATTTCCTAAATACAGCACTGCCTCTTCTAAGGCTGAGACACGAGTTTCTAATTTTCTGTCTATAAGTCCTTGTGCTGCTAAAGCCAAAGTGACATTATGAGACAACCAATTAACATGTTGAGCAGTGTTAATATTTGTTATTAAGGCAGTAGTCAAGACCGCTAATGAAGTGATGATAGAGATTAAGGCAGAAATTCCTAAGATTAGAGCAGCCACAAATCTTTTTGGATGAATAAGATCAGTAACTTGTTTAAAAAGCTGTACTCCTGTGTTATCATACCAGGGATCAGTTAGGTTCACAGGCAGCATAACAAAGGGAGGTTGATGAACAATTATAAGAGTTACATAGTCTTTTGGCATTGTATTGTTAAGACAATTAGTTAATAAACATTGTATACATTGAACTAAATACGCTCCATTTTGTTGTACAATATATATAGATCCTGGTTTCCCTAACAGTAAGGCATGTGGAGCAGCTACACAAGAATGTAAAGGCATCAAGGCTGGCTTAGAGTAAGGACCAGCTAAAAACACAGGTTGCATGGCAGCTATTAATCTAAAGAGACTAGGTTGAATCCCAGTTACATGAGAGTCAGATTCAGCATAAAATACAGGAGTAACCCAACCAGGAGTAAACCATCTATGCACAGTATCTTCAGAAGTAAAATGAATATCAGTAATATTGAATTTATGCTTATTATTAATTATATACTGCTTATAGTCATGTTTTGGAGAAGAAACAGACCAATCATAAATGATAGTAGTAGCATTTTTAGCATTTTTATGATGTATTTCATGACTTTCTTTAGCATCTAATATTGTGGCTACAATTCTAGTGGCTTTATCTGCTAAGGCATTTCCTGCAGTGAGTGGACCAGGGAGATTACTGTGTACCCTTATATGTTCAATAAAGTAAGGATGAATTCTATTCCTAATTAGCTGCTGTAATCGTTTTAAAAGTACTGCTATATCAGATGAGTTAGATATAGATGAAGTTTCAATAGCTGGAAATAATGTTGTTATATATTTAGAATCTGTAAAGAGATTGAAAGGCTCAGGGGTAATGGAAAAGGCATATATGACTGCCACCAGTTCTGTTCTTTGGGCAGAAGTTTCCTTAGTTTGGAGAATAATAGGTCAGTCTGAGCCTCTTACTACACTTGCTCTGCCATTAGAGGAGCCATCTGTGGTCACAGCATCTACTAAAGGCTTTCCCCTGATATTTTTAGGAAAAATAAATTCATGCTGAGAGAAAAGATGTAGGAGTGGACTACCAGGTAAATTAAAGTTAATTTGGCCAGTAAAATTTTGTAAAGAAATAGCCCATTCATCAGAATTATAAAGCAGAGATTCTAACTGCTGTTTATTATAAGGAATAACTATATTATGAGGATCGCCACCAAATAATTCCTTGCTCTAGCTCTGCCTTTTTGTATTATCATAGTGATTAAAGTGGGGTGAGAGATATTAATTCTTTTTGGAGTGGAAGGTTAAATGAATCCACTCTAAAGGTGCATTTTGCCAGAGGCACCCAGTAGGAGTGTAAGCAGTTTTTAAAACAATTAAATCCCACTCGAAATTATAATCGATTCTAGTAACCCAAAGGTCATTAATAGCTTCCTCTACCTCTTTTAGCGCCTGAGCAGCTTCGTTTGTTAACTGACAAGGAGAAGAAGGATTAGAATCCCCTTTTAAAATATCAAAGAGAGGTTTTAATTGATGAGTGGATATTTTTAAGATTGATCTAATCCAGTTAATATCTCCTAATAGCTTTTGAAAATCATTTAGGGTGTTAAGTTGGTCATGCCTGATGTGAACCTTTTGATTAGTAACAGTAGGAGATTTTATAATCCTTCCCAGAAAATTAATTGGTGGCTGTGTTTGGATTTTCTCTGGAGCAATTACAAGACCATATTGATGGAGATTTTCTATTAATGATTGTAAACATTGATTAAGAATATCGGTATCACTATAGGCCAAAAGAATATCATCCATATAATGAATCATATAAACCTGGGGAAAATTATTTCTAGTATTTATAAGAGCCGTATCAACATATTTTTGACATAAGGTAGGACTGTTTTTCATTCCCTGAGGCAACACCTTCCATTGATATCTTTGATTAGGTCTTTGAAAATTTGGCGAGGGGAGACTAAAAGCAAATCATTTTCTATCCTGGGGAGCCAAGGGGATGGTAAAGAAGCAGTCTTGTAAATCAATAACAACAATTTGAGAGTTTATATCTATTGCAACCGGAGAAGGTAATCCAGGTTGTAAAGCCCCCATGGACTCCATTATTTTGTTAATAGCTCTTAGGTCTTGTAACAGTCTCCATTTACCAGACTTCTTTTTAATAACAAATACTGGGGTATTCCATGGCCTAGCTGAAGGTTCTATATGACCTTTTTGTAATTGTTCTTGAACCAATTGCTCTGCTGCAGACCTCTTTTCATTTATGAGGGGCCACTGTTCTACCCATACAGGGTCATCTGATTTCCATACTATAGGGTCTGCATAAACTACAGTGGCCCCTGCAAAAAAGGAGGTAAGGAATCTACGTCATTATCAGATATTGTAACAGTCATATTTGTAAGAATGTCTCTTCCCCATAAAGTAAAGGGAAGAGAAGGAACAACATATGGCTGAAACTTGAAATATTCCCTGCTTTCCCCCTGTCTTCCAATGTAATATAGAGGCACTTTTTGCAATTTTTGAAGCCATGCCTATCCCCTTTAAAGTTGAAGCAGTTTGTTGAGTAATCCAGTCAGAGGGCCAATCCTTTCCTGCAATGCAGAAGACATCTGCTCCAGTATCCAATAATCCTGTTATCCTTTTTCCTTCTACTAATATAGTTCTCATGGGCCTATTTTCATCTATCTTTTGTACCCAAGCGATGACATCACTGTAGCCAAACCCTTTTGCTTTTCTTTCTTTTTTCATACTTTTATTTTATTTTATTTGCGGTACTGGGGATTGAACTCAGGGGCATTCTACCTCCAAGCTACACCCCCAGCCCTATTTTTTATTCTTTATTTTGAAACCAAGTCTCACTAAGTTGCGGAGTGCCTCACTAGGTAGCTGAGGCTGGCCGCGAACCTGGATCCTCTGGTCTCAGCCTCCCGAATGCTGGGATTACAAGCATGCGTTACCACGCCCGGCTCTTTTTTCATACTTTTATTTGTTGTCTGTACTAAAGGAATTAATAACAATTGAGCTATTCTCTGTCCTTTCCATATCTGTATAGTTTTATTTGGAGGGAGTAACATGATTTTTATTTCTCCAGTAAAGTCTGAGTCAGTAACTCCAGGAGCAATTTTTAGTCCCTGTAAGGTTACAGAGCTTCTGCCTAATATTAACCCCATGGTGACTCTAGGCAAAGGGCCGAAAGTTCCTGTACTCACTAAAGTAGTTTCCATATCAGAGGTTAAAATAACAGTCTCATTACTGGAAAGATCTAGTCCTGCACTTCCTGGAGTTGCTCTGGCCAAGCTGGCAATTGAGCTACCGGATAATTCTCCGGAGTTCCTGTTTGATGGTAGCCCCATTTTTTTTTTTTTTTTTTTTTTTTTGCCGGGCTTGGGGTGAGCCCTTTAATCCATTTTTTGATTCCTGTCCTTGTGATTGAAGGGGAGGAAGGGGAATTCCATCTTTAGTAAATCGAGATTTGCAATTTTTCTTCCAATGAAATCCTTTATAGCATCTTGGACATAAAGAAGGTGGCAGTTTTTGTCATCTGCTTCCTGTAAGGGGCGCAGGATTATTTATTAGTGGACTTTGATGTTGTATATGTTGACTGAATTACATCTATAGCATTGTGGAGGGCCTCTACTATTGTTTACCCCTTTAAAAAATGTATTGTATGTTTGGCCTTGTAATTGCAATCCCTTGCATCTGAGCCGGAGTGAAATCTAGACAGACTTGGACGAATTCTGATAGGGACCCCATTTTTCTTATGGGTCTCAGAATACTGCCAAGAGCCATGTTTCTTGCAAGCCACAGCCGAGGCAAGGCAAAACAGAGATTTTTCATTTGCTTTCCTTGTTGTTAATCTCAATGAGACTGAAGAAGCTCCGCAGTGGAAACCATTGTCTTTTAAACTGATAAAAGAATTAAAATATGTGGTCAGAGACCTTGGGGCTAATTCTCCTTATACTTTACAATGCCATTGCCTCTGAATGGTTAACTCCTTTTGATTGGCAACAAACTGCAAGGTCTTGCTTGCCACTGGGGCAATTTTTCAAACCGGTTCTGGCTGGCTCAAATCGGCTCAAACTGGTTCTGACTGGCTCAAACCGGTTCTGACTGGCTCAAACCAGCTCAAACTGGTGCTGACTGGCGCAAACCGGATTAAACTGGATCAAACCGGCCCAGACCGGATCAACCCGGTTCAAACTGGTTCTGACTGGCTCAAGCCGGCTCAGACTGGTTCTGACAAGATTAAACCATATCAAACCGGCGCAAACTGGATCTGGCCGGCTAAAACCGGTTTAAACCAGATCAGACGGTTCAAACTGGTTCTGACTGGCTCAAACCGGACCAGACAGGTCCACACTGGTCTGACCGGCTCAAGCCGGATTAAACTGGATCAAACCGGTTCAGACCGGATCAAACCAGTTCAAGCTGGTTCTGACCGCCTTTAAACCGGATCAAGCCGGCTCGGTTCAGATTGGCTCAAACCGGATCAAACCGGATCAAACCGGCTCAAAACCGGTTCAGACTGGTTCTGACTGGCTCAAACTGGTTCACACCGGTTCTGACCAGCTCAAACCGGATCAAGCCGGTTCCAACCGGTTCTAATCAGATCAAACTGGTTCAGATCGGATCAGACCGGCTGAAACTGGCTCTGACCGACTCAAACCGGTTTAATCTGGCTCTGACCGGATCAAACCGGTTAAGGCCCTCTCAAACTGGACTAAACCGATTCCGACCGGCTCAAACCAGTTCAGACCGGCTCAAACAGGATTAAACCGGATCAAACTGGCTCAAACCACTTTAAACCATTTCAGACCGGCTCAAACTGGATTAAACCGGGTCAAACCAGCTCAAACCGGATGAAACCGGTTCAAACTGGTTCTAACCGGCTAAAGCCGATTCTGACCCAATCATAAAATGATGAAGGTTAGCCGGGCATGGTGGTGCACACTTGTAATCCCAGCATTTGGGAGACTGAGACTGGAGGATCCAGGTTTGCAGCCAGCCTCAGCTACCTAGTGAGGCACTCCGCAACTTAGTGAGACACTGTTTCAAAATAAAGAATAAAAAATAGGGCTGGGGGTATAGCTCAGGTAGAATCTCCAGTTCAATCCCCAGTACTGAAAAAAAATAAAAAATAGATGAAGGTTGAATAACTCAAGGTTCCCATCAGATCCCCTACCTACAGCCATAGGTCAATGTCTATTTAGTAAGACGACAGATTTGTCCCAGTTTGCCTGGGACTTGTCCAGTTTTAGCTGTGAGCAGCCCCTGGCTCCCAGGTGAATAGGGGTTTTGCCCTATTCCCTGTGTCCAGTTCTTCTCCAGCTCCTGTAGAGGGCGCTGGAGGCAAAGCAGACGAGTCAGTGCCAGGTGGCCTGAGCCCTGCCAGGTGGAACACAGTGGCTCATCCACAGGGAGACCATCAGATTTGGGATTCTGTTTCCGGGCATCAGGAACAACTGTCAGGGTACTGATGACTGCGGCAGAGAAGCCCGGTGACATAGCCCTCTAGTGTCTTGATCTGGAGGAAGCAAACTGCATGCAAATACACCGTGGTTAAAGTTAGGCTACTGAGCTTCCCACAGTCTTCTCTAACTACCTGGATGGCAACACGCTCCAGGGGACATAGAAGGACTTAGGCCAGAGCAGAAAAAAAATTGGTTTGATTTGGCAGGGGAGGAAATTTGCAAGGTGGGGATTTAGCAGCACCTTTCTGAACCCTCTAAATCCCCCCACTGTTGCATCCCTCTTCTTCAGGGATCAGGATGCCCCTTCCCCTTGGGTACAGGGAGGCCACCTCTCAGATGAGGGTTTTATGACCTGCTTCAAAAGAAGTTCAGCCTTTCCTGTATGATGTACTGTTTCCCAGATTTCTTTCACTTAAACTCAGTGTGGTGGAGCATGCTTGTAATCCTAGTATTTGGGAGGCTGAGATAGGAGGAACACAGGTTCGAGGCCAGCCTCAGCAACTTAGCGAGACCCTGTTTCAAAAACAAACAAAAAAAAAGTATACATGTACACACACACACACACATACACACACACACACACACACACACACACACTTCCTTCTACTTTAAATGTTCAACGTTCCAGGGCACTGTGTTTTGTGTTTTGGGAATAGTGTCTCCTGAGTTCCATGAGATTTTTTCAAGTGTGCCTATGAACCATCCACTAATCTCAGGTTTTAGACGCTACCTATCTTGCTGGGAAAATGGAGTGGGAAGACACAACTTTACTTTCAAAGTGGTGGTGAGAATGAAATTAAAAAAAAAAAAAAAATCTTGCTAGAATTCTAGGAAGACAGGAGACCCACGAAGATCCTACTTTGGGTATTAGCCTGGCTGAAGCCAATAGCAAGTCAGCTATGGGCTGTTGAATAAGGTGACCGGTAAGCGCCATGCTTCTGATAAGCACAGGGTCCCGGGCTGTGCTCACATCCGACCCCTGCTTTGGTGCAGAGCATGTACTGCTGTTCCGTGCTCAACAGGGTGGCAAAGTGTTTGGAGAGCAGTTGGATCTCGTGCCAGTTCTTCCACTTGTTCATCCTTTGTTAAACCACATCTTTCAGGCAAGAATTGCAGTTGATTAGGTATGCTGTGAGAACTGTTCTGTCAAGACTGCCTGGCTGGAAACACCCATACAAAGACTTAGAAACAGAGCTGCTTTTGCTGTTCACTGCTTGGAAGGGCAGTGGTGTGGATATTTCCAACTGCACCAATATTTTGTAAATGACTATTTGGATAACGGTCTTTCTTATTCTATAAAGAGAAGTCATTTGCTTCTAAGCCCTCACCGTGTGTGTGTGTGTGTGTGTGTGTGTGTGTGTGTGTGTGTGTATTAGTTACTGGGGATTGTACCCAGGAACACCATTACCACTGAGCTACAATCCTCAACCCTTTTTTATTTTAATTGGAGACAGAGTCTCACTAAATTGCTAAGGCTGGCCTCAAACTTGCAATCCTCCTGCCTCGGTCTCCTGAGTTGCTGGGATTACAGGTGTGTGCTACTGCATCCAGCTCCTTTCATCTTCTTAAAAAAAAATCATTAAAAGCCGGATGTGGTGGTGCATGCCTGTAATCCCAGTACTTGGGAGGCTGAGACAGGAGGATTTGGGGTTCAAGGACAGCCTCAGCAATTTAGTGAGACTCTCAGCAACCTAACAAGCCTGTTTCAAAACAAAAAATAAAATAGGGCTGGGAGTGTAGCTCGGTAGAATGGCCTAGGTTCAATCCCTAGTACCACGAAAAACAACAACAACAACAACAACAACAAAACACCCAACATCATTATAGAACCAAAAAAGTTATGGGAAAGGGTTGGTGCTTTTTAAGAGCTGCAGAAAAGGGAAAGGCTGCTTGGCTGTCGCTTTGAGTTTGTATCTCACAGGTCGGATAGCTATCACACAGAACTGGAGTCAGACCTGGGTGGGAATTCCTTCTCCACCATAAGTTAATTGTGTGATCTTAGACAAGTTATTTAGCCTCTCTGAAGCTCAGCGTCTCCCTCTGTAAACTGGGGATGGTATTCATAGTATGCCCCTTCTAAAGTTGTGAGTAGGGTTAAATGAGATGTTTGCAAAACATTTAAGCCAGAGCCTGGCACCTGCGGGGGTTCAACAACAAATTATTGAAGGACTGAGTCACTTCTTTTTTTCACTCCAAACTGATTGCCTGTTTTGTTAAACCAATATTGATTCAGATGGAACTATGTTGCAGTAGATTACGTTGTGGCTTTCGTTGCCTGCATTTAGATGCACGTGGTGAATTACTCTATTTTAAACTGTTGTCATTATCAATAGTTTCAATAATATCAGCTTAGAGTCATCGGATGTCTACTAGGAACCAGGAAATAGACAAAATACTTTTCACATAATCTCATTTTCTTCTGGAAACCACCCTGGGAAATTGATACTGCAGTAATTTTTTTTTCTCACTCTTGTGCAGTTGAGAAAATTAAAAACTGAACTGGAACCAGAAACTTTTTTTTTTTTTTTTTGATACTGGGTTGAACCCAGGGCCATTTTACTTCCGAGCTACACCCCCAGCCCTTCTTAGTTTTTGTTTTGAAACAGAATCTTACTAAGTTGCTGAGGCTGGCTTTAAACCTGTGATCCTCCCATCTCAGCCTCCAAGTACTGGGATTACAGGTGTGCACCCAGCCTGCCTAAGCTTGTGTTCTTAACCTCAGCTCTTTGCCTGTCTCTCTTCATAACGTCAAGAAAAGGCACGTGCTTGAAGATGGCTTGGCAAGGTGACTTTACTTTTTTGAAAAAAGGGTGCTTCCAGATATGTGTGTGTGAGAGAGAGAGAGCACACCTGAGGAAGAACTCAGTGAGTCTTACATCCCTAACACAAAGCCCCACTTGCGCTGAACTCCTGTTGGTGGGAGTTACAGCTTCACCTTCTTTCCGGTCAGCTACAGGGGAAGTTGGGGGAGGGTCAACACCTACAGTCTCTTAAGACATGCTAATTTTGTGAGGGAATCTAAGTCCCTACCAGATTACAGAATGGTGGTTTAAATCAAGCTGCTCGTTTGACAGAAAAGATACATTTATATTCTCACAGGCATATAGTAAATATTCAATGAATGTTGGCTTTTATTTTTATTAGGTGATCATGGAAATAGCTTCCACTAGTTTGCCCTTGGGTTATAAGCTGCGATTGACCCAGGGACAATTTCTAAGAAGACAATGTTCCTGTAACTCCAGATAGCAGGAAATACACCTCAATAGTGCAGTCTTCTTCAGTAAGGATTATCATAACGGCTCTATGGAATCCTTGAGATGATTTTGGGTGGTAGGGAGCCCTTAAACAAGCTCTATAAGCATAACTCGAAATATTTGTGTTTAAGATTATATTCTTCTTAGTTGGGCATGGTAGCCCATACTTGTTATCCCAGTACTTAGGGGCTGAGACAGGTGGGTTGCAGGTTTGCAGCCAGTCTTAGCAATTTAGTGAAGCCCTTTGCAACTTAGTGAGACCCTGTTTCGAAACAGAAAATTAAAAAAAATAGGGTTGGGGTGTAGCTCAGAGGTAGCATGCCCCTGGTTCAATCCCCAGTGCCCCCCCCCCACAATTATGTTCTTTTTTATGACAAAAGACAATGGTTTTTTGGGGGTGAGTAACTTCTTCAACAAGACCCCCAAAGCTCAGGAAATTAGAACAAGAATTAATAAGTGAGATGGTATTAAACTAAAAAGTTTCTGCTCGTCAAAGGAAACCATCAAGAATCTAAAGAGAAAGCCTACAGACTGGGAGAAGATCTTTGCCAGTTATCCCTCTGATAGAGGACTAATATCTAGATTATACAAAGAACTTAAAAGACTTTACACTAAAAAACAACCCAATTAAGAAATGGGCAATTGAATAGACACTTCACAAAAGAAGAGATACAAATGGCCAATAAATACATAAAAAATGTTCAATATCCTTAGCAATTAGGGAGATGCAAATCAAAACGACACTGAAATTCCATCTAACCCCAATCAGAATGGCAATCATCAAGAAGTCAAAAAACAATAAATGTTTGCGAGGATGTGGAGAAATTGGAACTCTTTTACACTGTTGGTGGGATTGCAAATTAGTTCAGCCACTATGGAGATCAGGATGGAGATTCCTCTGAAAACTGAGAATGGATCCACCTTATGATCCAGCTATACCACTCCTGGGTATCCTGGGTATCTTTCCAAAGGGGCCAAAATCAGAGAACTACAATAATATATGTATACCCATGTTCATAGCGGCACAATTCACAATAGCCAAATTATGGAACCAACCTAGATGTCCATCAACAGATGTATGGGTTACAAAATTATGGGATATATGCACAACAGAATTCTACTCAGCAATAAAGAACAAAATTATGTCATTTGCAAGAAAATGGAAGGACCTGGAGAATATTATATTAGTGAGATTAGCCAGTCTCAGAAAGTGAAGGGTCATGTTTTCTCTAATATATACAAGCTAGGAAGTAATTGGGATATCAGAGGAACTCCATATAATGGAGGAGAAACCTCAGTGGAGTCAGGGAGGTGGTCTAAAGGAAGGGGAGGGGAAGAGTGAGGTTCATTGAAGGAATTACTACCTTCAGCTATGTGTACATATGCCAAAATACCAATGTCAATCTCAATACTCTGTATTGGGAAGGGGGGAGATGGGGAGGCATGTGGGGGCCCACCAAGTGCTGTGTGCATGTATTTCAATGTCAACATGCTATACATTATGATGTGAGCTTGTAATGCACCAACAAGAGCATATTATAAAAAGAAAAGAAGCAAAAAATAAAGAAGTGGAAGAAGCTAATTCAAAGAAAGCTGTTAATAATAGTGCAGGTGGTGCCTAGAAATGGTAAAAATTGTGCTGGTGGTATGCAAATGACTGAGCTTTAAGAAGAATTGCATTAGTAAAACTGAACCTGCTTACTCCCCATTTTGCTTGCTCCTCATTTCACGGAGTTTGGCTCTAAAATATTGTTATACAGTTTTTGTGTCATGTGGGACTGATGAGGTAGCTTAGAAGTGAAATGTTAGGTAGAAGGAGGTATCGGGAAAATTCATAAAAATATAGTTTTTAGCCTTTTAAAAATCTGGAGAGTGTGAGTCCAAAACTCCACCCCTTGGAAGTTTTTTCTTTGTTTCTGCCCAAGAGAGACCCATACCGCCAAATTCCGGAAGAGCCCAGCCCACCTAAGCAGAACACACCTGGAAAGAGGAGGAGCCAGCCCTCACCTGGAGCTCAACCTATCGATTACTTGGAACCTGAGAGAGAGGGGCTGGAAATGAGGACCCCGCCCTCTCATATACCCCCTGGATCTCCACGTGTTCCCTCTCTTGGCACTTGCTCTTGATCAGGAACATGCCCTAGGACTTGGTCATGGGGGACCCCTGTCTCCCTTTCCTTTTTTTCTCTGCATCCCAGTTTTTCTTTCCCAGTTTTTCCTTAAATTAAACCTGCCAGATGTTGTAAATGATATGTGTTGAAATTCTTTTTTTTCACAATATCAAGAACCTGGATTTTATATTACCTTATTTTTGGGGTACATTCGGCACCCCATCACAGGACCTTGAGATCATCATAGAGAGATGGTTTCGGAGGTCTGGAGATGTGGTGCCTTGAGTAAGTGCAGTACACTGGGAGGAACTATAAATTTACCATATTAGAGAAAACAGTGCTTTCTAGTGGTCTAGACCTCAGAGATTGAAAAACCATCACCCCCCTTTAGCCTCAGCTCACCAAGAAGAGAGACAGGGGAGGAGAGACAACAGGACCATGAGAATGGAAACTTTCCCAAGAGGATCGCAAGGGACACTTGTCTTAAAAGAGTTCAAGAACTTTCACTTGAAAGAGGACTACATACTCTATAGTTTGAGACTTGCATTTTAATCAGGATTTTTGTTAACAAATGAAGTAAAACTATTAAAGAAGTATAGATCAGCCAGGTAAATCGCAAGTTTTGTAATTCTCCACTCAGAAAGCTACCAGTAAGAGCTTATACTTGAAGTTTAAAACATAGAATTATTATTAAGCTGAACCAGGTGAAATTGTCATTTTGTGGATAAGAATCTACAATTGCAGTTTCATATGGTTAAAGCTAATAGCAAGTCATTTATAAGCAGTTTTATGACTACTAATACACTTAAACATTTCTTTTCTACTAAACTCAGTGTTTTCCTTACCATAATGATCAAAGAAACATCCAGTAAGCCAAATTACAATTCAGCAAGATTTCTTGTAAAAAGGCTCTGAGTTCATGTTAGCCTGTTATTACATAGCATATTTTTCATTTGCAAAGATCTTAAGCTGTCTATTGTGTAAATAATTAAGAAGTCAACTGTAGTTGTTCCAGCAGTTTGCCCAGTGGTGAGGAAACAAGATAAAACTCACTCATGAGCTGAAACCAGGTGGGGAGACTATGTATAGTAGAGCTTGGGGGTGAAGGGAAACTATTTCTGAAATGAGGATTTAACAAAGTATAATCCCAGCTTCATTGGCTTGTTCACATGAAAAGCTAAGGCTTCAGTTTAACTGCAGGCAATAAGAGGCTCATGCTGCCAGCACCAACTAACATCCTCAACTAGTAATTTGAAATCAGGTATTGTGATGCCTCCAGAATGGTTCTTATTTCTCAGAATTGCTTTGGCTATTCTGGGTCTTTTATTCTTCTATTTGAGTTTTAGGACTGTTTTTTCCTAGCTCTGTGAAAAATGACATTGGTGTTTTGAGAGGGATTGCATTGAATCTGTAGATCGCTTTTGGTAGTATGGCCATTTTGCTATTTTTTTCTGCTTATCCATTAACATGGGAGGTCTTTCCATCTTCTAAGGTCTTCTTCAGTGCCTTAAAATTTTTATTGTAGAGGTCTTTCACCTCCTTGGTTAGATTTATTCCTAAGTATTTTATTTTGGGGGGGGGCATTGTGAATAGAATTGTTTTTCAGATTTCTTTTTTAGTGTTGTATAGAAAAGCTATTGACTTTTGTAAGTTGATTTCTGACTACTTTGCTGAATTTGTTTATAAGCTCGAGAAGTCTTCTGGTTGTATTTTTGGATCTTCTAAGTATAGGCTCAAGTGATCTACAAACAAATAATTTCACTACTTGTTTCCTTATTCATATCCCTTTAATTTCCTTCTCCTGCCTTATTGCTCTCACTAGAATTTCAAGTACTATATTGAATAGAAGTGGTGATAGTGAGAATTTTGTCTTGTTCCTGATTTTAGAGAAAATACTTTCAGTTTTTCACCATTCAGTTATACTCAAAGATAGAGTAACAAAAAACAGCATGGTATTGGCACAAACACAAACATATAGATCAGTAGGATAGAAGATAGAAACAAATCCTCACATTTATAGCCAGTTGATTTTTGACAAAGGAGCCAAAAAATATGCTGGAAAAAAGATGTTCTTTTCAAAAAATGATGCTGGGAAAACTGGATATCCATATGTAAAGAATGAAAGTAGATCCCTGTCTCTCACTCTGCACAAAAGGAAACTCAAGCTAGATCAAAGATCTAGAAACCAGACCAGAAACTTTGCAATTATTATAAGAAAACATAGGACCAACTTTCCAACATATAGGCACTGGTAGAGACTTTCTCAATAAGACTCCTTAAACTCAGGAGATAAAATTGAGAAGCAATAAATGGGATGGCATCAAACTAAAAAGCTTTTGTGCATCAAAGGAAACAGTTAAGAGTCTATAGAAGAGAAAGCAAGAGAGAGCCTACAGAATGGGAGAAAACTTTTGTCAGGTACTCATTTGATAGAGGACTAATATCCAGAATATATAAATAACTAAAAGAACTTGACACTAAAGAAAACCAAATTGACCAATCAAAGAATGGGCAATTGAGCCAGGTGTGGTGGCGCACGTCTGTAATCCCAGGACTTAGGAGGCTGAGACAGGAAGATCACAGGTTGGAAGCCAGTCTCAGCAACTCAATGAGACTCAAATCAACTTAGCGAGAGTTTGCTTAAAAAAATAAATAGGGCTGGAGTGTAAGCTTGGAGGTAGGATGCACCTGGGTTCAATCCCCAGCACCAGCACCACAAGAAAAAAAAAAAAAAAAAGATATACAACCAGCCAATAATTATATGAAAAACTGTTCAACATCGTTAACCATTAGGGAAATGCAAATCAAAATGACACTGAGATTCCATCCATCTCTAGTTAGAATGGCAATCATCAAGAATACAAACAATAATTAATGCTGGAGACAATTTGGGGAAATAGGAATTCTTATACATTGTTGGTGGGATCATAAATTAATATAATACTCTGGAAATCAATATGAAACATTCCTCAAAAGAGTAGGAATAGAATCACCATATGACTCACCTATACCACTTCTTGCTATTTTTCCAAAAGAATTAAAGTTAGAATACTATAGCGATACATGTTTATAGCAGTACAATTCACAAATGCCAAATTATGGAGACAACTCATGTGTGTGTCACCCCTTGAATGGGTAACAAAAATGTGGCATTTTCTATTCAGCTACGAAGAAGAACAATATTACAGGAAAAATGGATGAAAATAGAGAATATTATGCAAAATGAGATCAGTCAGTCTCAGAAAGTCAAGGGTTGTATGTTTTCTCTTATACGTAAAAGCTAGAGAGAAAACACGAAACATAAGGGACTTTGAATATATGTGGAGAGAGACCAGTAGTATAGTGGAAGGGGATTGGGAGTAGGAAGGAAAAAAGGGGGATTGAGGAAAAAAACAGTTCAATTGGCAATATGTAAAGATATTACTACCAGTTTCAGTAGCATGTACAGGAAGGGAGGAGGCAGGAGCAGGTTGGATGTGGAGGGAAGCACACCAAGAGCTGCGTGCATGTATGCTTGTATCACATTAGGCCTTCCTATGATGTATAATTGCAATGCACAAATAAAAGTATAAAAAATACAAAAAACAAACTAGTATCTTAAAACTAAAAATCCGGACACAGCCAAACATCAACAGATACACATGGTGATACAAGATTCCCTTTTCAAATAGTCAATCTATTTTCTCTTTTTTCACATGGCATTCATATTATCACATTAAAATGAGATAGCTATTTACTTTCCCTCAAATCCTGTAGAGATCTAGACAGAATATAGTCACATGCTGCTTAACCACAGGAAACATTCTGAAAAATGTTAGGTTATTTTATCATTGTGCAAATGTAATACAGCATACTTACACAATCTTAGATGGGGTAGCCTACTATACACCTAGGTTATAGCCCATTGCTCCTAGGCTATAATCCTGTAGTATCACTGTATTAAATACTATAGGCAATTTTAACATATAGTCAGCACTGGTGTATTTAAATTCAGAAGAGGTACAGTAAAAGTTTAGTGGTAGGCATTTTTCTTCTCTATTATAATCTTATGTGTATGTGGTGTATGTATGTGGTCCTTGGTTGGTAGGAAATATCTTTATGCAGTACATGACTGTACATAGTCATCATGTACTGTAGGATTAAAATGATATATTTGTTGATAGGGAAAGTTGCACAATTTGAAATTCCTGTAACTGAGAGACTATGGAGGATTCTCCTCTCCCATTTATTGTTAAAAAATAGTATTTAAGCTCTCAAACTTTATGCATCCATACTCAAAATTAAGTGCAGTAAAACTCGTGGCTATTTGGAACAGTGAAGGCATGGATACAGAAAGTAATTAGGTCTATTTCATAGCTGAAACAGGCTCAGAGTTTAAACTGCTTGCCCAATGCCTATGTGTGTGTGTGGTGGTGGTAGTGGTGGTGGTGATGGTGAGGAGATCAAAGACCTTGATTATATCCTGCATTCTCAAAACGAAGAAATATCAGTCTGAGCTGGGTGTGCTGGCGCATGCTTGTAATCCCAGTACTTGGGAGGCTCAGATAGGAGGATGGCAGGTTCCAAGCCAGCCGCAGCAACTTAGTGAGGCTCTCAGAAACTGAGACCCCATTTCAAAATAAAATATGTCTAGGGGTATAGCCTGGAGGTAGAATGCCCCTGAGTTCCATCCCTACTACCACGGGGGGTGGGAGGGAGAGGAACAATCAGTCTACATTACTGAACATTGTCCATCTATTCTCCCTGAGGTTAAAAGCTGTCAAATCCCATCTCACTTAATTCATTCTTCAGCCAGTTGCTTGTAGTTACTGTATGGGCAGGCCTGGCCTAGCTGGTCATGTTTCTCCTGTGTCATCTGCCTCCAGCTCAGCAAAGGTAGTACCTCCACCCATTGAGACTTTGGTATTAGAATGAACCACCTGACGTTTTGCTCTGGCAAAATTTTCCATCCCTATTATTTAGTGACTTGTGACGACTAGAGAATGTATCGGGGAGGCTGTCCAGTCTATCTGGGATGATAATTTGTGCTCTTAGCTTTACAATGCCTAACACCAAGAAATAAATCCATTAATAAATTAGTACTTTGACTCACAAGGAACTAGGGAGGTTCCACATACTCGAAAAACAGATGTCAAGGAATGTTGCAAGCTCCCTCTCTTCTCAGGAGACTGAACACAGCATGGAGCTAATGGTGTTACACATTCAAGAGCAACTGAATTCACTGTAAACTAAGGCATGTTGGTACAGAGCTTCCCGCCCCCCCCGCCCCCCCCCGCCCCCCAACAGCTTACATTTATTATTGAGCCATATTTTTTGAAATATAATTTAAGTGTCATAGATTTCTTCATATCCCTATGTTAAATGTAGAAACACTAACTTGACTTTAGGAGGCAAACCAACCTCCACATGTGACATGACTATCATGTAAGGAAAAATATTTCCACAAGTGTCTTGCATAAATCAACCTAATACTACAGCATTCACACAATTGGATGAAACAAGGGCCCTGAGGATGCAAATTCATAATGGTTATGAGTGGCCATTCCCTACTGTCATTGTAATTACAGGAACAAAATATTATATGCTTGTCTTACATACAAATATTTAGTGCATCAAAAACACTGAGACCATTTGTTTCTTTTTTTTTTTTTTTATTACATTTGGACCTTTAAGAAACATATACCATCAGATATGCCACTATTCAGTAAAAATCTATTCTAGTTTTTAGGAAGCATACGTGTCACAAACTATTTTTCTTCTAGTCTCGAAGACTTTACTAAGAGTTTATCAAAAAGGTAGGCTCTGATCTATGGGATCCTGAGCCTTGAGGTTTTGGATGTTTTGATTATTGTAACACAATTCAAGTGGATGAACTTAATTCCCAGCTGTATTTCTTCTGAAATGGACGAATCATTCTGAAGTTATCTAGTCCATTACAAAAACATTCCATTCCGCAGGCTTTGTGATCTATTCTGTCTTTGGAAAACTTGGTAAAAAAGTTTTTTCTTTTTTCCTTCTGTACAATAAGGATGAGTTTACCAGAACATACCCAATATTAATTAGAACAAAGGCAGTGTAGATAATGTGAATGTGCTGTGTTCACTTTAATGACTATTTCATAAACTAGTAACTACTCTACCCGTGGACACTATTTCTGGATCAGCACGATCCAAGTGTAGTTATTTGCAGGCTACACTCTACCCCTTAACACAACTCTCGAGAGCTGACACTGATTAAAAATAAAAAGGGCAAGTGAACAAATACATACACACACGACTGTGTTAAGAAGGTACTCTCTGCACAAGTACATGTGAGGGGACTTGCAGGAAACTGGACGGAGACTGGGAGGATTTAAAGCTATGGCTTTGGTAAGCACCCAAGTGAGCTGGAGGAAGGCATTTGTAAGAGGAGATTCTGCAGCATCAAAGGATAACTCTCTAAAAGAGGTGGGTGTTTTCTCAATTTATCTTAATTCTGAGGCTTTCAGCAGTTGAGGGCTAGCGACAAGATGCAAAGAAAAGAGCCATCTTCACAATGCTACGAAAGGTGACTGACTGCCACTGGGCTCATGACACTCATGGTCCAAAAGCCTTTGGTGGTGTGAAATAGACAAGAAAAAATTAATACACAGACCACATAACACCATTAAAACCAAAAAACATTTTTTCATTTAAAAAAGTATTTAGGACACATAAAACAAGGCAACAATTATTCTTTCTTCTCATCTTCCGGTATGGGATCTGTCGGTGGCTCCTCCACTGTTGCACTGTTGCTCTCTGAGCCAGTGTTACTGTCACTGGTCCCTTCCTCCGCCATGCTGTCCACCCCCTCCTGCCCACTCTCCTTGTCCTCAGGAGTGGACGTGCCTTCTTCACCATTCTGTTGGCTTTCTGTTGTTTCCTCAAGGTGTGTCTCCTCTGTAATCACACATTTGTCATTGTTAGTTCCAAGACACTCACTCTATGCTGACAGCACAGAGCTGTGCTGTCCAACACAGCAGTCACTGGCGACAGGCTAGTAAGCACCTGCCATGGGCCAGTGTGACTGAGGAGCATTTAAGCACATCTGGAACAATTTAGGATGTGAAAATCTATTTTTTTAGCTGTGTGTTTATCAAAGTGAAATACAGATCAAATACTTTTAGCTTTCAAATTAAGATGTGCAGCTGGGTGTGGTGGCACACGCTTGTAATCCCAGCATTTGGGAGGCTGAGACTAGAGGATCCAGGTTCCTGGCCAGCCTCAGCTGCTTAGTGAGGCACTCTGCAACTTAGTGAGACCCGGTTTCAAAATAAAGAATAAAAAATAGGGCTGGGAGTGTAACTCAGAGGTAGAATGCCCCTGAGTTCAATCCCCAGTACCAAAAAAAAAAAAAAAAAAAAAAAAAAAAAAAAAAAAAAAAAAAAAAAAAAAAAAAAAAAAAAAAAAAAAAATTAAGATGTGCTATAAAAATAAAATACACAGTGGACTTCAAAGACTTACCATGAAAAGAATGTAAAAAAAAATTTAATAATGTTGATTACATGTTGAAATAATAATAAAGATATATTTGTTTAAATAAAATATTATCATTAAAATTAATTTCAAGTGTTTTGCCTAACTTAAAAAATGTCATTAGTAGGATATTTAAAACTATCCATGTGACTTGCATCTTTTTACTACTGGACAGTGCTGTCTGCAGTGTTTGGGATTAAATGAAAGAGCAGGTATGGAAATAGTTTTATTAAAAGTCACCCTGAACTGTTTCCCATAAGAAATTAAGATTTTTGCCTGAAGTCTCAAACAATTTTCTTCATTTCTTTTTCTTAAGCTATAAAGATAGAACATGAGTAAAGGCCCGCAGGCTTAAAGAAAGGCCCCATTCACAGATGACAAAACAGAGGCAAAGGACTGAGAATTCTGTCTAGTTGCAAAATGAGTAAAGAATCATACTGTGATTTTCAAGTTCTTATTTTAACCACAAAAATGTACTCATGCTCCAAATATAAGATAAAAAACATGTTCGTAAAAACAGAATGAAGCTCAGATGAAATTTAAAATCTGATTATCTGAAATGTTAATCTGCTGAATTAAATTTTGCAAAAATATCTGGTAAAGATATTTATATTCTATTAAATGCTTTCCAGATAGTCGTCATCTGAGTACCAAGTATGACTACTGCCCTTCCCACTTCATGAAATGATGGTCTAGGGGGCCTCTGGTTGTGTTTCCATAACTATTAGCTTAGTCCTATTTACACAGTGCACAAGACATGGTAAAATAGTGCCAGACGTAAGGTGACCTAGAAATTTCAAGTAATAATCAATCTAATCAGTACTTTATGTAAGTTTTACATGCCATTTTTAACTTTGAGAGATGTTTTTATTCAGGAAAATAAGTTCATCTAGAAGTAAGCTTTTCTAGGATGGGGTCAGCATTTTTTTTTTCTACAGAGGGCTAGACAGTAATTATTTTAGACTTTGTGGGCCAGGCATCTTTGTTGCAACCATTCACCTATTCCTCTGTAGCCTTAAAGCAGGCACACACAATATGTAAACAAACGGGTGTAGCTGTGTTCCAGCAAAACTTTATTTACAAAAAAAGGTGGCAGCCAAGATTTGGCCTAAAGGCTTTACTTTGCCAGACAGTGTCCTAGGATACCAAAGACAATCAATTTATTTTATTTATTTTTTTGGTACTGTGGACTGAACCCAGGGGTATTTTACCTCTGAGCTATACTGCCAGCCCTTTCAAAACTTTTATTTTGAAACACAGTCTTGCTAAATTGCTGAGGGTCTTGTTAATTTGCTAAGGCTGGCCTTGAACCAGCAATCTTCCTGTCTCAGCCTTTCAAGTACTGAGACTACAAGCGTGTGCCACCATGCCCAGCTAAAAGACAATCAATCTTAAGAACAATGATCACATCTTGTATAAATAATATTAGTGATAAAGGTTAAAATATTGAGTGTTCCTCCCAAGTCAAATCCAGTACCAAAATGTGCTCACAGAGGCAGGAAGCTGAGATTAAAGAATTGATTAAAGAATTGATTCAACTTTGAGGGGCTAGTATTAGACCCCAATCTGTCTTCAGAACCAGTGTTCTTTACCACTGGACTGATCTACTTCACAATCTCAAGCTAGAAAACAGTATGCATCATCTGGTCACATAACCAAACTCTCAGATAGCAAGACTGATGACAATGTGCTACTGCTGTTTCCGTAGTGATACCAATGTTTCCAGTGAATTAGCTATACAGATTCAGATTTGGAAAGAATTGTGCAAGTCATAGAGAGCACCTCAAGGGGCAAGAGAGTGATTTCTGAAAAACAAAATCAGAAGCAGCTGCACAAGGCCCTGAAATTTCCCCCAGTGTCGTTGGTGGATTACCTGTCTCCATCGGAATGTTCTCGTCATCCTTCTTTTCCTCGGCTTTGTTTGCCGCTTGCTCTTCCTCAGGAGTGATGCTGCTCTGACTGCGCTCAGCTTGCTCTGCAGCCTCCTTCTCCCTTTCCTCCTGCCTTTTGCGGGCCTGTTCTTCAGCTTGTGCAATTTCAGCTGCAATTTTCTCCATATCTACCTCTACCTTCAGACCGCATAACTAATAGAAAAAAAGAAAATTCTTTAGAAATATTCTTTTCTTATAATCAGTAAACTAAAATGTTTCAAAGGTGGGTTTTCTTGCTTATGAAACATATGTATGGGAGGAAAACCATGGTTCTCAGTCTTCCCTGACACTCTTCTATGACAAGACATTGACCTAGCAGCCAGGTAACATCAAATATTATGAGATGCCTGGTGAGGCAATACTGAGATACTGGATTACTCACAAGGATTCCAATTTATATTTCAGGCTATCAAACACTACATTTACTTGTTTTAATACAAAGTGCAAACTGTATTAAAAGTTCAATGAATAAACTCAAATAATTTTATAAAGCAAGAATATTATAGGACATATAGTGAAGACAACCCTCTTTCCAAGTGAAAAAGATTCAATAAAAATACTGGGGGAAAAAAAAGTAACAGGAACAGGAATAAAAGAGTAGTTAACATATCCAATGTATACCCTTTTAAGTTCATTGTTAAAAGAATCTGTGCTTTCCAGGAATTTCCTCTTCTTTTCCTGGTGCCGTTCCTCTATTTGAAGAAGTTCAGCTTCTAGTTTTCGCTGTAAGACATACAATTAGGTTTTATAATTACTTAGTTTTTTTTTTTTTTTTTTGTGGTACTAGGGATGGAACCTGGGTGCATTCTGCCTCTGAGCTACAGCCCCAGCCCTATTTTTTTATTCTTTATTTTGAAACAGGATCTCACTAAGTTGCAGAGGGCCTCACTACGCAGCTGAGACTGGCCTTGAACCCTGAGCCTCCAGTCTCAGCCTCCCAAATGCTAGGATTACAAGCGTGCACCACCACGCCCGGCTCATTACTTAGTTATTTTCTCTGAAGCAAATGTCAAACAGAAAATATGTTTTTTTAATAGTCCATACTTTCAAGTAGTGTGACAAAAAACATTTTGCATTTTTAATTTTAATAATTTATTACAAGTCTTGCTATGATTTTAAAAATGTAAAATGAAGCATGACTATGGTTAATAAAGTAAAAAAAAAAAAACCAAACAAACTTTTTGCAGTCTGAGCAATTTCTCTGGAAAAAAATATTTAGTAAAGCAATAAAGTGGATAGGCTGCCTTAAAGCACGTGTATTTCTTAGCAGATATTACTTTCAATTAAAAGACTTTTTTTCTTTTTTTTTTTTGGTACTGGGGACTGAACCTAGGGGCATTATACCTCTGGGCTACACCCTAGTCTTCATTTTTTATTTTGGAACAGGGTCTCACTAAGTTGCTGAGGCTGACCTTGAACCTGTGATCCTCCTGTATCAGCTTCCTAAGTACTGGGATTATAGGCATGCACCACCACACCCAGCTCCATTACAAGGTTTTGTTACAGTTTCATTTTATTATTGTCATTTTTGATGCTGTGGATTGAATCTGGGGCACTCTAACACTGAGTTCTATCCCCAGCCCTCAATTTTGAGGCAGAGTCCCACTAAGTTCTCCAGGCTGGCCTACTTGGCAATCTTCCCACCTCAGCCTTCCTGAGTAGCTGGGATTATAGGTGTGCACCACCTTTGTTACAGTTTTTTGTTTTTTTCTTTTGGCACTGGGGATTGAACCCAGGCATTCTACCCCCAAGTTACAGCCCCAGCCCTATTTTTTTTTTTTTTTATTCTTTATTTTGAAACAGGATCTCACTAAGTTGCGGAGGCCTCACTAAGTAGCTCAGGCCAGCTGTGAACCTGCAATTCTCCTGTCTCAGTCTCCCAGGTACTGGGATTACAAATGTGTACCACCATGCCCAGCTCTGTTACAGTTTTTAATGATATTATCAAACCTCTGGAGGCAGTCCATTCCCTTAAACCTTGTTCCCAAATCAGAATAGGTCAGAGTGAAATATTTCACAGGTAGATTTATGCGTGTTGCCTGGTATTTGTAGCATAGGCTCATCTTATTATAATGAATGTGTTATGATCTTACCTGATGAACCATTAAGGACTGGACCTGTCGCTTAAGGACCTGCATTCTAGCTGTTGTGACAACAGACCGGACGTCTGGCACCACACTCTCACTAAGAATTTCACTGATGAGGCGGTGGTTTCTTTGGAAGCGGGCGGTGGCTGTATGCTTCATTGAAAAGCCATCATCATAATCTGGAATGAATGAGATATTCTGGAAGTTAGGTCCCCAGTAACCATCAACAGGAAAGTATCACAAGGTTAACATTGAATTACCGAGGAACTGTGGCCCTCACTGGCCTCGCAAGTGGGCCTGACCAGCATGACAGGAGCACTGGGCAGACACTTGATAAACACCATAAAGGATGTCTAAGAAGGGTTTGGATGAAACAAATGAAACAGAACCATGTCTCTTTAGGCTTTGAAACCAACATGAAGGCTGCACTTGATGGCAGTAACTAAAATTCTGCTGAATGTTTCACTCTCTTGGTAGTAATTTAAGGCACTTAGCTGGTGAATAACACATGAGCTATATGCAATGTCTTTGTTGCTGTAGCTCTTTTGAAAGTTAATAAAAATGCCCATTTGTAAAATTAACTTATCACTGAAGAGAAAAATCCTCTCTAGTGGTTTCCCAGACAAAACAACTATATTTTTTTAGTTTAAAAAATCATGAGGGCTGGGTGTGGTGGCCCATGCCTGTAATCCCAGCTACTGGGGACACTGAGGCAGGAAGATCCTAAGTTTGAGGACAGGCTGGGCAACTTAGTGAGACCATCTCAAAATTTAAAAGGGTTGAGGAGATAGCCCAGTGGAAGAGCACCCCAGGTCCAATCCCTAGCACCACAGCAAACACACAAACCATAAAGGACTGAAGAAACTCTATAGGAAAAATAAATATTGGATTCCAAGTTTACTTCTAATTTTTGCCAATTTACACACGCACATTGCTGTTGTCCATGTATTCCGGTGTTACCCAAGTTCATATACACACAGTATAGGCTGGCTTATATGCTTATTTTTAATAATTATACAGCATTGTTTTCTTTTCTTTCTTTCCCTATATTTTGGTTCTGTAGATCAAACTCAGGGGCCTTCTACCTTTATGCTACATCCCCAGCTCTATTTTTTATTTTGAAACAGGGTCTCACTAAGTTGCTGAGGCTGTCCTTGAATCTATGATCCTCCTATGCAACAGTTTTCTTAATCTGAGCCTTTGCTCTATCACCATGACAGTTTTTTTACACAGCAGGAAACAATCTATACTATTATCTACTAAATATTTTCTTTTAAATTAACTTGCTTAAAAAATAAAGAGCTTTCCTTTACAAATAATATATTAATACAAAGTTGTCTCTGAACTATTTAATCATCTTAAGTGTCCCACCAAAGGTGCCACCTGTCTGTCCGTCCGTCCTTTCCTTCCTTTCTTCCTTCCCTCCCTCTTTCCCTTCCTCCTTTTCTCTGTCTCTCTCTCTCTCTCTCTCTCTTGGTGGTACTGGGGATTGAACCCAAGGGCAACCTACTCCAATCTATTATCACCATCTCTTTTTATTTTTTGTTTTGAAACAGGACCTGACTAAGTTGATGAGTTTCACTACGTTGCTAAGGCTGGTCTCGAACCTGCAATTCTCCTGTCTCAGACTTCCAAGTACTGAGATACAGGTATGTGCCACCATGCCTGGCTTTCTACCTTTCAAGTCCTCCTGAGGGATGAAGTTCAAGGTTTAAAGTCATCTTAATTATTATGCTTTCTACTACTAGCTGACTTAAGAGCTTTCTTAAAAAACACAACAGGAGGAAATCTGAGACTATTTCTGAGTGAATCTCTTTAGTTCTTCTCAACTTTATGGCGTCATCTTTCATTTAAGGAAATCTTTACTTTCTAATTTTGACTTCTTTGTTGTTTGCCCTTATTTTTCATGTACATGTCTTTAGTGCTGCTGATTATGCTTAACAATATTACTTCTGTTCTATATTCCATTCTCTATACTCTTACATTCTATTGTCTATGTTTCTAAGAACATCTGCCAATATCTCAGTCCATTCTTTTACAATCTCATTTCTTTTCTCCTTTTTTTTTTTTTGTGGTACTGGGGATTGAACCCAGGGGCATTCAACCTCTGAGATGTACCCCCCAGCCCTATTTTTTATTTTTATTTTGAAACAGGGTCTTGCTAGGTTGATGAGTCTCACTACTTGTTGAAGCTGTTCTTGAAACTGTGATTCTCCAATCTCAGCCTTCCAAGTTCTGGGATGATGATGATGATTATGATGATGATGATTGTTATTTGGTACTGGGAGTTGAACTCAGAGACATTCTACATCTGAGCTACACCCTAAACCCTTTTCATTTTTAAAATAGGGTCTCACTAAGTTGCTGAGGCTCTCCTTGAATCTGCAATCCTCTTGTCTCAGCCTCCCAAGTACTGGGATCACAGGTGTGTACCACTGTACCTGGTTTGTTTTTCTCTTTTAAATGTAATTTATTCATGTCTTTAAGGTGACATTACTGTTTCCTACAGTTAGAGCTTCCAATCTTTTCCACATCATAGTAGCACATAGGGAAGACATTAATATTTATACAGCATGCTGGATATGTGGCTGGGTGTACTCCTAACTGAGAGTGGCTATCTGGGGGTCCTTGCAGCTTTAGATCCTGCCTGGCTGCAGAGGACCAGGAGGGCAATCTGCATAGTATTCATGCAATCTCAATTAGGAAGTTCTGCCATTTGCATGTATGCATAAAATCTGTATGGGTATGTCCTTTTGAGCGGTACTTATAAGTTCTTGTTGGACTGCAGAATTAACTAGAAAGAGTTCACAATGCTTCTACCCACTCATTAACTTTCTCTGTTAGGTTTAACGTGAAGGTATTTAGTTTTTTCAAAGAAATGGAGGCAAAATCCCAATTGTGACTCAAACACCTCAAACTCAAGCATGGGTCCTGAGTACAGTATTTCCCACCCCTCCCCCAAAGCACGGGGGGATTGATCCTGGGGGTTGGGGAGAGAGGGAGAGGGCACTACCTCTGAGCTACACCTGTAGCCGTTTTAATTTTTCATCTTGAAACAGGGTCTCACTAAGTTGCTAAGGTGGGCCTCCAACCTGCAGTCCTCCTGTTTCAGTCCCACAAGTTCTGGGATTATAGGTGTGAGCCTGGGATAGTATAAAGATTTTGATAAACAACAGATGCAGGTTTTCTTTTTTTTTACTATTTTATGTTCTGAAAGGAATATTCTTTTTCTTATGGGAAATTTGCATTAAAATTTTGTTCAAAATAATCAAGATACTGAAATAAAATGTAAATTATGCTTTTCCATTTAAGAAATAAAAACTTATGCCGGGTGTGGTTGTGCATGCTTATAATCCCAGTGCTTGGGAGGCTGAGATTAGAGGATCTGGGTTCTCGGCCAGCCTTAGCTACTCTGTGAGGCCCTCCGCCACTTAGTGAGACTCTGTTTAAAAATATAGAATAAAAATAGAACTAGAGGTGTAGCTCAGAGGTAGAATGTCCCTGGGTTCAATCCCCAGTACTGCAAAAACAAACAAACAAACAAACAAAAGACTTATACATAGTTCTGGGGAATAAATCCAGGGCTTCATGAATTCTAGTCAAGTGTTCTACCATTGGGCTACATGTCCAGCTCATATTTTAACTCGGATATTCATAAACAAAATTCCACTTTTTTTTTCTTACCATCTGGATCTTCAGCAGGTTGAATGCTCATGTAAGGTTCTCCTTTCTCCATGCGAGACTGTCTCTGTCTACTTTCTTCCTCTAATGCAGCTTCTGCACGACTTTTTGCATTGATGTAAGCAAGGTATGCGGGGGAATTATGATAGGCCTTCATAGATTCATTGTACTCTATCTGAAATTTCAAGTTTTTTTTGTTTGTAATCAGCATTTGCAGGTTACAGTGTATACCAATGTTATCTCATTTGAATGTTATCAGAAGACAAGACACAGGTAGGGTATCATAGTTATCTCTTACTGATAAACAAGGAATCTGAGGTCTAGAGATAGGTGACTAGACTGAGGCAGACAGAGCCTCAGTGCTGCTTCAGCTTTCTGATCAAGTCTTATGTTTGCTTTATAAATAATAAGCCATGGTTGATGTACTTTATATCATATCCGTGCCACTGAAGTCCCCCCTACCTTTTCTGCTTCGTATTCGTTTAAATATTCTTGTTTTTCTTCATCAGTGAGATCTCGCCACATGCCACCAATAATCTTGCCAATCTCCCACAACTTTAGGTCAGGGTTGGAAGCCTTTACTTGGTCCCAGACCTTAAAAGGAAACAGTTAGAATTTCAATATTAATGCCTAAATATATAGACATTTAAAATACTTTTAAATATGGAAAATTTTAAACATCAATAAAAGCAGAGAGCATAGCATCAGAATCCTATGTACTCATTAGCCTGCTTCAACCATTACCAACAGCTAGCTAATCTCTTATCATCTTTACCCTGATGGATTCCTGAATTGATTTCTTATTTATGAGATGGGATCTTGCTATATTGCTCAGGCTGGCCTTAAACTCTGAGGTTCAAGCAATCCTCCAGCTTTAGCCTTCTGAGTAGCTGGGTCCATAGGCACATGCCACCACGCCTGGCTCTGCTGGATTATTTTAAGGCAGATCTCAGATATGTCACTTCACTCATAAATACTTCAGTTTGTTAGACCAGGAACATCTCCAATCACAGTAGGTACTTAAAATAATATAGTCTATGTCACTAAAAGTTTAGGTGAATTTAGAAGGAAAGTAGTTAGTTTGCATAGTATGATGCAAATTACAATACATGATATATTGTCATAAACATATATAGTGACTCTGATAAAAAATTTAAAAATTTCTAAACAGTGGCTATATTTCTAAGTAAAATACAGGTCCATCAAAAAAACTTGGTAAATTTGAGAAAATATGTAGAAAATAAAAATTACCATAAGTCTATTGTTTAAGGTAAGCATTGTTTTCCAGGCATTTTTTCCTCCTTCATACTAATATGTAATTGCTACTACATTTATAAAAATAAGACATTAATACATAGTCTTATATTCCTTTATTGACTTAGTATTTTTTCTCATGTCACTCAATATTCTCCAAAAGACATGACTTTCATGACTACAGAACATTCATTCTTAAGAATTTTAACAGCGTATTTAATCATATTCTTCTAGTTTGATTTTAGTTCTGAAATTTTGAAATGAGAACAAATCTCTTTAAAAACTACCATTTTTAATGCTTCCCCTGAATATCAGAGAACAGCAGGCGAGGCCAGGCTGAAGCTGTGTGAGGCTGAGAAGCAGTGGTGGTGCCCCTCATTCCCTCCCAGTTCCGGGTGCGTACCTTTCTGCTGTACCTCATGTAGGGCATCAGCGGCTTATCTGGTGGCTTTGGGGGTTTTGGAATCGTAATACCAGAGGACGCCTACAAAAGAGTTAAATATGTTCATTATTCAATTGTAAGGAATTCACCAGCAACCTGAAAAGAGAGTCCCTTAAAAAATTCTAAAGCGCCTTTCTTCTACTCGTCCATGGATACAAGATTCTTACATTTTCTCCACGGAAAATAGCTATCACTGCAAATTCAGAAATGTTCACATCAAAAGAAAACGACTTTAAGCAAAAAACTGAAATGTTTTACTTGGCAGTTTATTGCCACTGCTTTGACACTTGGCTGTAAGAACAAATAAAACATTATGTAATAATCCATACATTGAAAATATATGGTTATATATCAAACGTCTCACACTTAGGATATTACCTGGCACCCTTTTATTTTGCCCAACTGCCATTATGGATACAGTCAACACTTGATTAACTGCAACAGGATCTAAAAGCTTACCACTTACCACACTCACAGTGTCTACAAGTGACCTTGTATTTACTGGTACTGTGTCACATAAACACAACATAGAAACTACCACACAATTTCAAAAAAAAGAAAGAAAAGAAAACATGACCTTATCTCCCCAGTACTATTCTGTCTAGTGGTTTTCTTATAAGGAGGTTCAAGAAGTGTGAACTAAAGTTATATCTTTCTTTGTTCTCAGTCCTAATCACAATGTAGGAGGCAAACAAGTTTTCCAAGAATAGAGCCCTGACAGACACTAGGACTGACTGTCATTTTTGAGGTGTTAACAGTAAGAAGCCCCATTCTATTAAAATTTTTTGATGCGCAGAAAACGTAAGAGGAAAAGGAAAGATGGGATTCATAGGAAAAGGGAACCAGAAGAAAAGGGAAGGAGACACTGAAAAATATTTTTTAAAAAGGTAAAGAAAGGCCGGGCGTGGTGGCGCACGCTTGTAATCCCAGCATTTGGGAGGCTGAGACCGGAGGATCCGGGTTCGCGGCCAGCCTCAGCTACCTAGTGAGGCACTCCGCAACTTAGTGAGACTCGGTTTCAAAAAGTAAAGAATAAAAAATAGGGCTGGGGGTATAGCTCGGAGGTAGAATGCCCCTGAGTTCAATCCCCAGTAC
>PVLC010012903.1:0-43105 GCA_004027655.1 Graphiurus murinus
GGTACTGGGGATTGAACTCAGGGGCATTCTACCTCCGATCTATACTCCCAGCCCTATTTTTTAATTCTTTATTTTGAAACCGGGTCTCACTAAGTTGCAGAGTGCCTCACTAGGTAGCTGAGGCTGGCCTCGAACCCGGATCCTCCGGTCTCAGCCTCCCGAATGCTGGGATTACAAGCGTGCGCCACCACACCCGGCTGACTTCACAGAATTTTTGATAGAGATAAAAAAATCACTCAAGGGATCTTATCTGAACCTCTAAGAAACAAAATATCAATATGGTACAATTTATGTTATTCAGCCTCACTAAATTTGGAGGAGAGACCAACCAAGATGACAATGTCAATGGAGGATTATCATATGTATTATCAGATTTTAAGAGAAATTTAGATTTCTATGCTAAAGTTAATTTCACACTGAAATTCCACTCAATGCCAATTAAAATTCTGAGGCCAGGTAATCAATGCTGGACTGGAATCCTAGATTCACACTTATCAGCAGAAGCACTTCACTCGTTCATCCATCCATTCATTTATCAAATATTTATTGATTACCTATCTAGCACCAAGTATTAGTTCTGTGGTGATAAATGAACCAGATACAGTCCCTACCCTCATAGAATTTATAGTTTAGTGGGTATAGCAATAATAAACTGGTAAACAAAGATGTGATCTCCATAGTCCTATGAAGAAAAGAAACAGGCTGTTACAGAAAAAACAGGGGTGGAAAGAACATTTAGATAAAGTAGTCAAGAAGTCCTACTGGATGCAGCGTCTCCCCTGAGACCCCGGCCCTGAATGTCTCCTTCCTGTTCCCCAAAACCTAGCCAAGTTAAGGGACAATGAGAGCAAGGGTGGGCTGGCTGGAAAATCCAGAGGCATGTGATCTTGAAAGTCACTGGATTTCTGTATACAAACTGGATGGAGCAAGTCAGTGGTACCTGCAGAGAGCTACGTTCTTGCATGTAGACCAGGATAGTTGCCCCCTGGGACTCTGATCATACAAGCAACTAAGCAAACTAGTGCTGATGTGATCTCCTAGTCCTATGAAGAAAACAAACTCCTAAAACCTTCTCTGAGTGGGGTTGGGCGTGGAACTGAGGGCACTGTGGAAAGGACATGTGTCACTCATATGTCTGCACACCACTGGACAAGTGCCACGAGGGAGAGGAGGCGCTGTCTGTCAGCCTGTCACCATGGAACTCTTCTTGGAGCAGTCACTGATCTCTCATACGCTTCCCCAACAGACCATGTGCGTCCATGCTCTCTCTGGGCCTCCCTTTGGCTTCCCCACAGCCTACCCCACACTGCCCTGGCACAGCCAGACCGTGATGTGACAGAGGAAAAAGAAGGCAGCAAGAAAAGATGGAGATGAGGAAGCCAGGGAGGGTCTCAGATGCCAGAGCAGAGGCAAGGCCAGGGGCCTTAAGGACAGCATGTCTGCCGGGATGAGAAGCAGCCAGCATGGATGGAATGTCCTAGGCTGGCAGGAGCTAGGGCTGGAGAAGTAAGCAGGGTCCTTGTCAGCCATGAGAAGAAGTCCAAATTTATTCCAGGGCCAAATAGTAAACCACTAGAGGATTGTAAGCCAGACAACACCACCACTCAGTTTATTCTTACAATAATTGCAAATACTATATGGAGGCTAGATTTGGAGGGAGCGAGAGAAGAGGCAGGGAAAACCAATGACTATTGTAGTGGTCCAGGACTGGAGAACAGTTTACCTTCTATAGCCACAGGTTTGCATCTGCGGATCCAGCCAAATACAGATTGAAAATATTTTAAAATGTGCACATGTGCTGAACATGGATAGACTTTTCCCCCTTGGCATTAGGCCCTAAAAATATGTTCTGGCAACTGTTTACATAGCACTTACATCACACTGGATGTTACAAGTAACCCAGAGGCAAAAAGCATATGGGAAGATAGATACGTGTGTGTGTGTGTGTGTGTGTGTGTGTGTGTGTGTGTGTGTGTATGTTATTTGTAAATACCATGTCAATGTATAGAAGGGACTTGAACATCCACATAGTTTAGTATCTGAGGCGGGTCCTGGAACCAATCCTCAGTGGATACGGAGGGGGTACCATATTAGCAAAAGTTCAGAGACATGAGATTTGGGAAGAATTGGGTGACTTTGAGCTGCATTTGTGTGGTAGAAGCTATGAAGGTATGGAGCCATACCTTGGATTCAAAGAGGGGGGAAGGAGGATCAAAGATGTTTCCGATCTATACAACCAGGTGGCTGATGATATTATTTACTGAGCTGTGAAAAATTTGGTGAGAAAGAGTTTCAGGAAGATAATCAAGTGTTGAGCTTTGTATGTGTTGAGTGTTTGATGTCTGTAAGAGATCCCAGTGAAGGTGTCAAGTGGGCAGTAAGATATATGACAGGAGCTCCTCAGGCTAATGTGGGATCGTGAGAAGGCACATTCAGATGGTGTTTAAAACTAGGGCGGAATTTGGAAAGATGTAATAGAAGAGGCCTCAATCTCCACAGGCCTGGGAATCTTTGGGAACAAAATGTAGAATTAAGAAGAGAAGGAAAATTTACCTAAGGAGACCGAGGAATCACCAGAAAGAGACAAGGGGAACACAAAAGGCTGGTTTGATTGACAGCAAGATAGGTGAGCATTTCAGGCAGAGTGGTTGATCATATTGAACACAAGATGATCTTAGGCAAAGTATTTAATCTTTCTGAGAGCCTATGGAATCTATAAACAGATTAAAATATAATACTGTTTTTAAGTAAATATTATTAATTAAAATGACAGAGTATTAAGTAAAATGACAACTCTAAGCTACTTAACGTGAGTCTCTGTGTATTCATTGTACAGTAGTTTTTTAAATCATGTATTATCTTAATGTCATTGGTTACTTCTATATTATGGATGTGCAGAAGATTGGTTAATAAAGAATTGTGCTTATAAAATGCCAATTAAACTAGCTTTTGCTTTTCTCATTTCCTTACAGATATTATTAATAGAAAGTATGAGAATACATTTATTCTTGAAGTAAACCACTATTTTTCAATGTCAATGAGAGGATATGCCATTAATTATATCAAAATCTCTTTTACAGATCCACCATTCCCTAAAATTATTTGATTTTCAGGCAAAGTGTAGGAGTGTTTTGTTGTTGTTGTTGTTCAATTAATTTTAACTGCAATCTGAGGAGGGACCAAATCAGCAAAGTTAATAACATCTTAAAAACACTAAGCCACTTACTGCAAAAGCTTTTCTACAGACGTCTCTTGTGGGAATAGTTTCCAGAGCGTTTGCTTGTGTTTCTGAATGCCAAAGTGCCATTTAAAAAGGAAAATCACCAAGCATGCAGGCTTTTCTAAAAGGTAAGATAAATTAAAAGCTACTAAAAACAGTAATGTATTAATGAAAAGAAAATGAGCAGATTTCATTTATTAAAAATTATGTAAACACGCTCATTTCAGACCCATTATTAATGCACTTAGATCTTTTTTGCTAAATGTTATCAGCAAGTAAAAATATAAGGTGAAATCTGTTCTCAACTCACATTAGAAAATAGAAACTTCAAAATGATGATTCTCACAAAGTTCCATTAAGGCCATTTGAACTGATAACAATGATTTTTTAGCTTATGAAAATTCAACCAGTGGAAGTTTGGGAATTAAACTTTCTAAGTTTGCAAAAAGAATCCAAATGAAACTGAAGAAAAACTGCTAACCTGTTATTATCTGAATTGAACAGGTAGAAATTTGGTCTAATTAGCTAAAAAGATTCACCCCACCAGGTGAGGTGGTGCATGCCTGTAATCCCAGTACTTGGGAGGCTGAGACAGGAGGATCACAGGTTCGAGACCAGCCTCAGCAACTCAGCGAGACTCTTAGCAACTTTGCAAGACCCTGTTTCAAATAAAAAAATAAGCTGGCCATGGTGGCACATGCTGGTAATCCCAGTACTTGAGATGCTGAGACAGGAGAATTGCAGGTTCAAGGCCAGCCTTAACAAGTAGCGAGACTCTCAAAAACCTAGTGAGACTATTTCAATATAAAAATAAAATAGAGTTGGGAGTGTAGCTCTGAGGTAGAATTCCCCTGGGTTCACTCCTCAGTACCATAAAATGAAATAAAGTATGTCTAGGGATGTAGCTCAGAGGTAGAATGCCCCTGAGTTCAATTCCTAGTAATACACACACACACACACACACACACACACACACACACACACACACACACACACACACAAAATTCTCCTCAAACTTTTGAAGAGACGGTGGAGACCATTTTATATGCTGAAATAACAGGTAATTTTCCTTACAAGATATTACTAATTTGTTAATATTTACTCAATGAATATAGAACTAGTGGAAGAAATGTCCATGAAGGATTATCATTCAACCGACACTGGGATGTACAGATGCCTCACATGAGTAGACCCTCGAGTCTCTTCATTCTACGCTTTTCTCTCCTCCCTTTCACCCTTCTATTCTCTCTCTCTAATGACTCTTAAACACGGACAGGGATATAGCAATTTAAAAAATAGTATTATATTACTTAGAAGTAGATGAGAAAAGAGGGATAAAATATCAAATAGGACAAAATTTTTTTTTTTTTGCATGCCATGAGTAGTGCTAAGGGTAGGCACTAAGTAGATTCTAGCGATCTAGCAAACAATCCAAAGTCTCTTGACTAAGTATCTAGGATAAAAGCATTGCTTAGGATAACTGACTAGTGTGGTAGAAAAAGTAGATATTACAATTTAATAAGACCAAACAATGGCCGAGTTCTTCTTTTGGCGTCTGCATACCTATATGCCTTTCATCAGCTACGACAGCCATTTAAACCAAGTGTCAGACAAAATTGAACAGAACAGACCATCTGTTGCCATATTACAAAGAATAGCATTAAGTATTCTCTATACCAAGAACAGCAAGAACTAGCTCCTAAGTGTTCTGGCGAGGAAAACAAGATGGCATTGTGACAATAAGAAGCCACTGTTGATTGAGACTTCATTGTGCGCTGGGCTCTAGATCTGTAATTGATATTATCAATTACATCTTCATTCTAGCGGCTGGGATGAATTTAAAGGGTCATTTCTTTCTTACAGAGCTCTTTATCACAGGTCAGTGGCATAATGCCAAAGTTCAGTTCAAGAAAAGCAATTCTGTAGCCAGGAATGGTGGCACACGCCAGTAATCTCAGTACTTGGGAGGCTGAGACAGGAGGATCACAGTTTTGAGGCCATCCTCAGCAGCTTAGCAAGACTCTGTTTCAAAATTAAATAGGACTGGGGGTGTAGTTCAAAGGTAGAATGACCCTAGGTTCAATCCCCAGTACTAAAAAAAGGGGGAGCAGAGAGAAAAGCAGTTCTGTGCCGTCTAGGGATTCAGTTCTAAAGATGTGTTTTAGTAGAACAAAATTGTAGCAGTGGACTCTCCTGGAGTGTGAATTGAAAGGGATATCCCATAACCTTCTCCAGACTGACTGAATCAGCCTCTAGGGGTGGTGTTCAGGACAGCTCATTCCATGGGCCTCAGGTGACTCTTGGCACCTCAGTCTGAGAAGCTCAGGCTGACAGTGATCTCAGCAATGGTCTCCAAATATATGGATTGTCAGAGTTTTGATCATGCCTCCCTAATTTAGTATTTGTTTTTTATGTACAAATTAGATATCTGTACTAATTTACTAACATATGATATGTAATATAATAAAGCTCATGAACATTTTAAGAGGATGAGGTTTTAAATAACTTTGAGGTAACAACATCTCAGTAGGAGCAGAGATAGAATAAGCTCTATTTATTTTTGAAAAATTTTGGGCACTTATCTGGGAATTCTATCATCACTTGGTAAATGCTAGCAAATCAATAAGGTTCTCTAGTGTTAATATTATTTTTGTTGATGCATGTGATATTTAATTTGTTAAAATGATTTGAGAAACATGTTTGCAAATAATCACAGAAAATGTCCAAGTATTTACTTTACAGATTGTAAATTTTTAATTAAAAAATTCATTACATGCATCACGTTTATAAAATAGTATATAAAGGTAAACAGTTTAAAGAATTATAATAAATCAAACACTCATGGACCAACCATATAGGTCATGAAATAAGACATTCCTTGGTGCCTTCAAACCTCCTTGTACGGCTTGCCCAATCAGGTCTATGCCCATACCCCTCCTCAAAGTAACCTCTGTCTTATGAATCATTCATCTGGCGTTTTCCTTGTGATTTTTACAACTATATATGTAACCCCCTGTTAGAGATCTGGAATGTCTTTCAAAAGCTGATATGTTGAAAGCATGGTCCCCAGTCCAGCAGGGTTTAGAGGTTGGGCTTTTAGCTAATCATTGGATCATGAGGACTTTGACCTCATCAGTGGCGTAATCCATTTAGTGGATTAATTGAACCATCATTGACCGGGAGATAGGATAGTTTTAAGAAGTGGGTAGCCAGGAGCATGGCCAGGAAGGGTTTCTCTTCCCCACAGCCCCTTCCTCTCTCTCTGCTTTCCAGTTGCCATGAGCTGAGGAGCTTCCCTCCGCTGCACCCTTCTGCCTTGTTGATTCTGCCTTGGAGCCAGCTGAGCAGAATTCTCTGAAACCGTGAGACAAAGTAAATCTTCCCTCTTCTAAGTTGTCCTTGGCAGGTATTTCGGTCACAGAGATGAAGAGCTAACCCAACCCTAAACAATGTACTACTTCCTTTTCCATTTGTCACACTGTACACAGGAGGGATCAGGCTGTATGTATTATTGACTTGCTATTGGACCCAGGAGCATTCTACCTTTGAGTACACCCCCAGCCCTATTTTTTATTCTTTATTTTGAAATAGGGTCTCACTAAGTTACGGAGAGCCTCACTAAGTAGCCGAGGCTGGCCTTGAACCCAGGTCCTCCAGTCTCAGCCTCCCAAGTACTGGGATTACAAGTGTGCACCACCACGCCTGGCTGAGATCCATCCATTCTAATTTGTGTTGCTCTAGTTCATTCACTTTAATTTCTGTATAGAGTAGTTCATTATAGAAATTACCCATGATTTGTTTACAATTCCATTATAGATGTGCATTTGGATTGCATTCAGGATTTTTTTTTTAAATGGTGCTGCCATGCATATCTTTGTTCATGTCTTCTGCTGCACAGATCTATGAGTTTCTTGAGTGCATACCGAGGGATAAGTCTGCTGGGTCTTGGGGAACATGTGACTTACTCTGGGAGATGCCAGCAGTTTCCCAAAGTGAGTGTGTCCATCTGTCTTCTCATATCACTTGGTTCTCCATCGTGAGGGCACATTGCTTCGCCTCCCTGCTCACACCTGATTTGGGAAAACTTTCTTATTTTTGCCAGTCTGCTGTGTCTGAAATAGTGTCTTATGGTTTTAATATAAAAATCCTTGATTGCTACTGAGGTTAGGTATCTGTACCTGGATTTATGAACCAATTTTGTTGCCTCTTTTGTACCATCTGTTTGAATCTTTTGCTCATTTTTCTAAGTTGTTCATGACTTTCTTATTGATTCACAGAATCCTTTTATATTCTGGACTCTAACCTTCATATTTACACATACTGAAAATATATTCCACCATTTCAAGACCCATTGTTACTCTCTATTTTTAAGGGATATAAGTTCTTAATTTTAATACAGTTGATTTATCAATCAGTGGTGTGTGTGTGTGTGTGTGTGTGTGTGTGTGTGTGTGTTAAAAAAAATCCTTTCTTACCCCAAATTCATAAAGCTATTCTCCCAAAAGTTTTTACACTTCAAGTTTTATATTTTCATCTTTAGTTCATGAAGACTGAGTTTTGTGTGAGATTTGGATATACTTTAGTTTTCTTTCAATTAGTTAAGAAATAGCCTAAGTACAATTGTTTCTGTAATAGCCTATCTTTTCCCCATTATTTTTATTGCCTGCTTTGGATTTCTTTCCTGAGCTTTCAATTTTATCTACTGCCCTATTTCTTTATCCCTGCCCTAAAACTAGTCTTAACTATTATCTTGATGTATTTAGACACATATATTTTGAGGTCATAGCCCTCAAAATTTAGGCTTAGCTAATGATGTTTCAGTAATTATTTCCTTTTTCTAACATAAGTATTTAAAGCTATAAATTTCTTTCTAAGAGCTGTTTTACTCCAATCCTAAATTTTTTAGCATATAGCATTATTTCATTTTAAAGTATTATCTAATTTCTTCTATAAAATTTAGTATTAAGGTTAGTGTAACTTTATAAGCTATCATATTATATAATATATACATATTATAGCATCATATTATCTAATATGTATTATGTTATCATATTATATAATATGTATTACAATACTATATAATATGTATAGTAATATCATATTATAATCTAAATTTAATATTGCATAGGTTTGCTTCATGCTATGGACACAATTTTAACCTACCATATGGGGTATACCATTACAATGTTGTTATCATATTCAGGTGTGGTTTCTTTGTAGGGATCTTTTTTCAGCCATGTTCATTTGGAAACCATGAATTTCACTTGAATTAGTATCAGTAAATTGCCTAAATCAGAGAATGGTGAAAGTAACAGGTGAGAGCCCCTCTAGTAAGCCTTTTCATCCTTTCCTCAGAAGACGCAGGACCGGTAGGTATGTCAGAGAATGGATCCAGCGAAGGCATCAATGTTAACTAATGGATTAACTTCTAGGGACACTTCAGTTCCTTCCTTTGTTTACAAAAAAAAAAAAAAAAGATAATGTAAATAAAAATTCGATGTATTCTTCCACCCCTCTAGAGCAGTAATTCTCATCTATCTGGATGGTAACAGAAGATGCTTCCCCCAGGGGGCACACAGGAAAAACGTCCATCTCCACTGGGAAAATTTGCAGAGGAAGCAGGGATTCTCAAGAAGTGTGTGCACCACCATCTCTTGAGGGAGGGGAGATTTTCATGTTTATCCTAAGAGGTCCTGGTACTAAAAAGACTGAAAATACATAGATGCAGATTGAGGAATGACTAAAATACACAAGTTCAGCTTCACTCTGTAGAAGCACTTCCTGTTCACTGAGCTCTTAGCTGTTGCTCTGTGGAAGGTACCTGGAGGACGGTGAAGCTGTGTTGCCAGGCATAATGGCATCCATCATTCTTACACAGGGAGCGGAAAGTCCTCTAATATCCATTTTCAGTACACACCGGTCATTATGATTCCCTTCCTCACTGCAGTTCCCAAATTTTCTACTACTCTTCTTTTTTTCCATCTAAATTAAAACTTGGAAAATGTAATTGGGCTTAGTGGCCCACACCTGTAATCTCAGTACTTGGGAGGCTGAGACAGGAGCATGGCAGGTTCGAGGCTACAGTCAGCAATTTAGTGAGACCCTCACCAGCTTACCAAGACCCTGTTTCAAAATAAAATATAAAATAGGGCTCGGGGTGTAGCTTGGAGGTAGAATACACCTGTGTACCTATATGAAAATTCTCTCATACAAAAAATACCATAGAGCCGGGCGTGGTGGCACACACTTGTAATCCCAGCATTCGGGAGGCTGAGACCGGAGGATCCGGGTTCGCGGCCAGCCTCAGCTACCTAGTGAGGCACTCTGCAACTTAGTGAGACTCGGTTTCAAAATAAAGAATAAAAAAAAATAGGGCTGGGGGTGTAGCTCGGAGGTAGAATGCCTCTGAGTTCAATCCCCAGTACCGCAAAAAAAAAATACCATAGAGAGATTCTTACACATATTTAAATGATGTAAGCTCTCATTTTTCTAATTCAGTACTCACCATCTAAAATGGTGCTCAAATGACTCATCCCAGAAAACACAGCCTCATACATTTTAATCACACTTATCTAGTGTTTCAGAAGAAACATGTCAATAAGTTATTTACTGGCAAATATTGCAACCTGTACGATAGATCAGTCTTTCTAATTACACTTTAAAAGTATCAGAACTGAAAGCTATTTACAGGAACGTCTCCTATTCCTGTCCTAGCTGCTCAAGCATAGAGAACAAGAATCCCCCTCTCCATGTCTACTTGTACAGAGCGTCACGCTCTTGTGGCTTCAGCTTCCCCCAGAAACCTGCCTTGGCTCTTGGAATAGTAAATATGGCAAGACAGAGCTGAATTTTAGACTCAATGACAAGATTGTTTTGATATAGAAAAACTAACCACAAGCAGAATCTACCAAATGTTTCTTAGGCTGTCTTCTAGGGGATATTGTGAGAAGGGGCTGTTGGGGAGATGTGGATGAAAGGGTACTCAGTCTTGTTTAGACAGGAAGAAGAGGAAGCTCAAGAGATCCACTGGACTTCCTGGGGCAACAGGTAAAAGCAATGCATTTTGATCTTGAAAATAGTTAAGAGAGAAGATCTGAAGTGTCCTCACCACAAAAATGACATGCATAGGGGGTGATGCATATGTTAACTAGCTTAATTGAGCCATTCCAAAATGCATATATATAATATGCATATATTATACGTTAACTAGCTTAATTGAGCCATTCCAAAGTGTGTGTGTGTTTTAAATTAATTGAGGTTAGTTTTTTTTTGGGGGGGGGTGTACTAGGGATTGAATCCAGAGGCATTCTACCTCTGAGCTACACCCCCAGCCCTATTTTAATTTTTTATTTTGAAACAGGGTCTCACTAAGTTGCTAAGGCTGGCCACGAATCTGCAATCTTCCTGTCTCAGTCTCCCAAGTACTGGGATCACAGGTGTGCACTACAATGCCTAACTTAGCTGGTTTTGATGGCAGGTGGATGCCATCTCCCTGAATCCCTGAGGTGGCACGGGTAGGTGCCACACAGGCCACTTATAGATGGAGTACTTATCGCATCCTACTGCAACTGCCCATTTACTAGTGTACCTCCCACTATAATATAATTTCCCTCAAGCAAATATTAATGAGCCTATTTTCTCCTCAGTATGTATCACAGTGCTTGCTTAGCCCATAGTAGGAACTCAAAAAAATACCTGTTACATCAAATGAAATAAAACTTCAAAATGTTTAGGACTGCAGATGAATGGACTCTATCCAGAGTAAATCTCTGGTGTTATTTTCTAACTACTCCACTCACTCTTCTCTCCTACAACAGTGGTTTTCAGCATCAGCATCACCTGGAAACTAGTTGGACTGTACCTTCTCTGATCCCTGGCCAGACCTGCTGGATCCGAGTCTTTAGTGGTGGAGATCAACACTCTGCAGGCTAGAAAGCCCTCTGTGTATTTCTATTGTGTATTTAATGTCTGAGAACCCTCAGAATTTTATTATCCAAACAGGTGGATTGCATTCCCAAGTGAATAATTTTCCAAACGCAAAAACTGATGGAATTTCTAGCTGAGCTCACAACCTCGCATAATGAGAAAGGGACACATTTTAGACTGTATCTTGAATTTTCTGGAAATATATAAAGACTAGGCTGAACATTAGACTGAATTTTTAACCTGCACACAGATCGCCAAGAAAGTAAGAGAATGTTGGCCCTGAAATAGGATGACCAAGCAGACTTTTAAGCTGTGCTCCTGAGATCCCCAGAATTCCTCTAGCCTCTGTAAGGTTGCTGCAGATAAAGCAGCTGAGTCTGCAGGGCTCCCACCCTCCACTACAAGTGGAACACTCTTAGTTTGTTTCTGTTTTCCACATGGGGTTCTTCATGAGATTTCATGTGAGTAGAGGATCCAATCTCTGAAGCCCAAAATTTTTTAAAACCACTGATGCCATATCTTGAGCATATAGAAAAACTTGCTCAGCCTTTAGTAGATTTTTAGGGAACTCTTCTTCCTCCTTTGCACAATCAACTAAGACTAGTGATCTGTTCCAAACAAAAGAATACCCACTGTGAGAAGCATAACTGGCTCTTCATATGAGCATCTCAGGTGTATTCACAACTGCCTATGATGCAGGCACTAGCTAATACCTACACGTGACAGAGGAGGGGATTGGAGCACATAGAGCTTCAGTAACTTGCTGGAGGGTCACATAACTAACATGGCATGGAGCCAGTCTATCCTCCACCATCTGCCTCCATGGACTAAGCACCACAAGCAATAAGTTGCTTTCTAGTAAAGCAACTACGAGGCCCTAAGTTGTCTCTGTCTATTCTCAGGCAGGAAGTGAAGGCTAAGGTGGAGTTGTGAACTACCTGGCAGGTTGTTGATGGCATGGCCCAACCCACATGTAGAGCCCATTGGCAAAGACTGAAGACTGAATGGTTTCAGACATCAAAAGGGATATGATGAGGTTTTCCAAAAATATATATACATATATAAAACACATATTGTATATATTACATATACATGTAGATGATAGATAGATAGATGGAGAGAGCATGATATTTCAAATTAGAATTGATTCCAAGGAATCTCTGTATCATTGCACTATCCCCTTCATGACCAGCATGCTGAGAGACGAGAGACTGGGGTTGCAGGCAGGCTGAGCATGCCTCACAACTCAGCTCAAGCTCATCTCTGCAGTAGATCGTAAAGAGTCACCACCACAGATGGGGGTGTTAACTGTTCTGATGATTACAAATTATTCCAATACATGTCTTCCAAATTTAGGAGATGTTTGTCAAAGAATATGCCCTTGTCACATTTGTTCCATATGTAAGAGAATCATTTATCAAATGTGTTGTGGCAGCAAAGAAAGGCGGAGAGCTGCCCCTGAGTTGGAGGGGACCCGATGAGTACTGCTGATTTGAATTATCTACTAGCCAGGGGACAGAGTGACCCAACACACCTTCTTAAGATGCTAAAACGTGTGAAAGCAGGGAATCTTCAAAAGAGACAATGTAGGAGAGGTTTTGAAAGGTGTGCTGTGTAGTTTTACTGAAAAGAAGGAAAGGGCAATTTAAAAAAAATGGGAGATGGATTTCAGGTGCTTAAAGTTTACTTTTCAGAGGAAAATATTCTTCAGTCATCTTTAGTATAGTCATGCAGTCTTCAAAATAACATTCCCAGTGTTTTATTAATGATATTTGAGGAACATGAATGTTTATTTCTACTTCATTTAATATATCAACAGCCTCCCTCCAAGCTGATATTTCCGTGCAGCTTCCAGCTACATAGACCACTCACAGCATCAGGATGTAAATCAAGCTCATCTTCCCTGATTGCTTTCTCGTCATTGCCTTTCTCATTGCACAATAAAATATTTTGCTTTTGGAAGATCTACATCAAGAGTCTTTAGATACAGTGTAAACAATCACTTAAACCTCATTCTCTGTATTTAAAACACACTCAACAATGCATGTTCAGCTCAAAAATCTAATCTTAAGGACTATACCATAGACAACAATGAAAATAGCAGCATGAGCTCTCTAAAAAAATTTTTCGACTTCATAAAAGCAATGAGAACACTGGCAAAAAAAAATAAAAATAAAAATAAAAAGGTCAGAATCAACTTTTTCAGAATTGTGGGAATTAGTCACAGCTTGAAGCAATCAGGAAGCATTTTTGGTTGACTCTTGGTAAGAAAAATCAGCATGTGGTGCTCTAACCCACCCTGTTTCCATTCCTCTGTGGTAGCCACGAAAAGCAGCAGCTGGTCCCAGATCACAGTTGAAACCAGCAGCCTGGCAACCTGGCAGGCAGCAGACAGAGGCTGGTGTTAGCCTCGAAGCACAATAGCACTGAAGCCGGAGCCAGAGAAAAGGGAGAGGTCTGAGACACCTGTGTGGGACTTCAAAATGCTCTGACAGTCATTAGCCAGCTTTGGCTCGCAATGAAAAATAGCTGAGATAATCAGATTATAAAGAGAAAAAGGTGTATTTTGGTCCAGAGTTTCAGAGGTTTCAGTTTCATGACTGTCTTGTCCCTGTTGCTTTGGGCAGGTGGTGGCACGTCATTATGGGAGTGGGTGGCAGAGAAAAACTACTCACCTCGTGGCTGGAAACAAAAGACAAAGCACAACAACTAAGCACAGATGTCTACACAAGTGACGGTAATTGGACCACAACTGTTTTAAGAGGCTGAATGCTTAGTGGTGATCAAATGGAACAGAAGAAAGTCCACGTGGTAGGTGCTCCCCACCTAAGAGGACTCAGCTTGGCTAGGAGAAGAGTCAATCTGCTAAATGCCTAGCATGTTTCTTTTGAAACGTTTCTCAAATACATCACTTATGCCAACTGTCCTTACCAGAACCTTCGTCTTTGCACCACTGTGGAGGTGTTTTATTGTTGTGGATTTCACATCTGCTGTTCTCTTCTGGGCGTGGCCCTCATAAGGCTCACACACCTCTGCAGGTGGAAAGGTACAGTAAGAGCAAACACAGCGGGGTGTTTGCACGTGATTTTCAAAGTTGATCAGACTTTTGAATCCCATCTATGTCTAATTGTTAGTAACTGTGAGATCTTAGCCAAGAACTTTTGAACTGTAATCTATCTTAGCCTTAGCCTTCTATCAGGGTACTGTGAAGAGTAAAATAGATCCCACAATCAATCACAAGAGTCTGACACATAAAACTCAACAAATGTTAAGTATTTGTATGTTTAGCATAACACCTGGCACCTGATGGGTACCCAACAAATAGTAATCATCATATTTATTATTAAGAGTTTATTTTTATAGAGTTGTTAGTTGTTGTTGTTTGAGTGAAAGATATAAGGGACCGATGGATGAGGGACAGGCCTATGCAGGTCTCCCTATAACATTAAGTAAAAATATTTGGCTGTTTGGGCCACTATGTTTGAACTATAGTCAACGGGGTTCCGCAAATTTATTCTAATGCTTTAAGTAGCAATTTCATTCACAGTATTGTAAGTAGCTTCTTGCATTAGAAAATCATCAAGAAAATTCCTCCTCTAATCCTATCAGCAGAGCGTTCTCCCAAAACTTTATTTATCCAGTAAAACATGAGTAGGTGATTCAAGTTGAAGAATCAATGAAATAGAAGAAAAACTGACCCATTAAAACCTGGGTTAGGCTGATTGCTTCATTTCCTTCTCCTCACCTTCAAAACTGCTCTCAGGGGTTCACACTCACCACTTAGGAGCCGCTGGCCTGGGAGGAGGACAGGGAAGCCAAAAGCCTCCCCTCTGCCCCCAGCCTGTGTGGCTCTCCTCTGATTCCCATCAGATCACCCCCTTCTTTACTGTCACCTCTAATCCTGGCTTGCCACTCTCCTTCCTATCTCTGCTCTTGGATCATTCTCGGCCATTTCAAATGGGTACAGACGACCAAGCCAAATCCTTGGACTACCAGGACCTTCACATGCCCCTGGGGTACCAGGTCTCTGACCATCATCCTACTTCAGCCCGCACTCACATGGCCACATCCTCACTCTAACCATCTAAAGAATGGAACCAAATCTACAGTCCTGGACTCCCATCCCTGTCCCAACTCACAGCCCTGACTCCGGCAGAGCCACGCAGCTGCTACTAACCACTCTCCCTCCACCCATCGCTCTCCTCCCGTCCTTGTGTCTCAGGTGACCTAGCTTACAATTGTCACATGAGCACCTCCGTGCAGCCATGCTCAGACCTTCCACATAGCTCTTCTGGTGTGTCACCTGGAATGCAACAACCTTAGTTAATCCAAGAGCCTGTACTCTGTGTGCCTGCGACCCAAAGCTGAACGTTACAGAAGAAAACCACATAACTGCACCTGTTGGCTTTCCAACCAACCAAAAGAATCAAATGAGTAAATCAAATGAATAAACAATCAAAAGATCAAATGAGCAGTTGTCTCAACCAGATGTTCCTCCCACATCTTCTAGAGAATTCACTCCTTCTCTCCAGAGACTAATTCCCAACTTAATATTTCCTCTTTAAGCCTTTAACACCTTCTTAATTTACTCATTATTAATTCAAGGAGAAAAAAGTAGCAGGAAGCCATCCTCCTGTCTCCTGTGCCACTAAACCTACCAACAGCACGTATCTGCCCATGTCTTCTGCCTCCTCTTCTGTTCAGGTGGACAATGCACTCCAGCCTGGTCAGAGGCAAACACTTGTGCCTGGGCTTCCAATCCCACACCCTCTGGCCTGCTCCACTATTTTCTCTTACATCTTCAGCCTGACTTTCTATTGTCCTAGCATCATATGGCCATGCCTTAATAATACCAATTAAACAAACAAACAAAAGTCCCTGGACATTCACATGCCCCTGGGGTGCCACCCCACTTCTCTGTTTCAGTTCAGAGCAAAAGTCCTTAAAAGAATTGCATATTACTACTTTCTGGACTCCCATGTCTTTAGTCTACTTCATTCAGGATTTGATCTTCCCACTAATTTTTTTTAAGTACTGGGGATTGAACCTAGGTCATCCTACCTCTGATCCTACAACCCCAGCTCTATTTTATTTTGAAACAGGTTCTTGATGGGTTGCTGAGAATCTCACTAAGTTGCTGAGGCTAGTCTGAAACCTGTGATCCTCCCATCTCAGCCTCCCAAGTACTGGGGTTATAGGCCACTGCACCACTATACCCAGCTTTGAAACTATTATTATTAGAAGTCATTATGACTTCTAGTTAGGCCATTTAAGTCATTGTTTCATCTTTGACTTACCTAACTTCTCAATAGTGTTTGATACAGTACTTGAAAATAAAATTTATTGATATATAATTTACAAATAATAAAATGCAAACACAGTTTGATGCATTTTGACAAGAGTATACCTCTCCAGACCAACTCCCAGTATAGTAAGGTAGAGAACACTTCCATCGCCCTAAAAGTTATTCTTGCTTCCCATCCAATCAAACCCCGTAATTACATTCTCAAAAGAAATTGGTGATACATACATGGGTTTATTTCTAGATATTCTGTCTCACTCGTCTACAAATGTTGACACACATTTTCTTGCTTGCTTTATGTGATGTCATATTCTCCTGGTTTTCCTGTTTGTTCCTTCCTCTTTTCTGCATCCTTCTACATCTTTCTCTTTTGTCTACATCCTAAAAACAGAGATATCCAGGACTTGATCATAAGCCTCCTCCCCTCTTTTCTGTCTATACATTCCCCCTTCCTAAAAGATCAGCAGGTGTTAATTATAAAAAAAGGAGTGGGAGCAGCAGTGGGGAGATGAGAGGGATGGAGAGGGAAACAGAAGTAAGAGGCCTCAGAAGGGCCAGCCTGTGCAGGATCCAGGAAGTCAGAGGGAACACACTGCACAGAAACTCACTGAGCATAGCTGGAGTCTAGAATGGGAAGAGATGAGACAAGGGAAAATAGAGTCTTGCAGGCCAAGCCAAGTTTGCACTTAAACCTTATGGCACTGGGAAATTTTTCACAAGCAGATATGGGTAGAAGAATAATATTTAATGGTGATATGTAATAAATAAATATGCAGTCATTAAAATAAAGTTTGCAAAGAACATTTAATCACCTCAGAAAATTCAAATTGGGCATCTTTTAAAAAATAAGATCAGGGAAAGAGCCCAAGATGGCATCTGAGTGAAACACTTTCCCTCAGGCGCTGTGAGCTCGAATCAAATCTACCATAAAAGCAGCTTCCTGATGGAAGAAAGAAGCAACAAAAAAAGGGAACAAAGCAATGAACACTGAATCGCAGCTGAAAAGAACGCAGAAAGGGGACCAAGGAGAGCAAAGGAGCCTGTGCACTCAGCAGAGGCGCACACTGCGAAACGGCGGTGGCCATTGAGCTGGCCCTGAAGTGGCAGCTACTAGCACCAAGACACCTAACGACCTCCAGCATACCCAGCAACGAGATGTGGAGTAAGTGAATCCAGAACTCCACACCCTCTGCAGGCGGCATATCCCTGCAAAATCGACAGTGACCGGAACAAATGCCTGGGACGACCAGTTTAAGCCGCGGAGGGGCCACTCCAGCCCACCTCTCCCTCCAGAGCCAGAGCGGCGATCAACTACACTGCAGAGCTTGAATCAGGGCTGCCACAAAAGTAGCCTCTTGATGGAAGGAAGGAAGAGCAAAGCAGCAAAAAAGTGAACGAAGCAGCGAGAACAGCTGAACAGAGCCCAGAGAGCAGCCCAGGGAGAACAAAGAAGACCGTGTGGTGCAGCAGTGGCGTGCGCTGCAGAGTGGCAGCTGCCATTGAGCTAGCCACCAGGCGCAGAGAAGTAAGTTCTCAGAGATCTCCAGGGAGGGGGCCCTGTACAAAGGGTGCAAAGGACAGACTTGGTCACCTGCCCGGCTCGCAAGTGGCTAGGAGCAGAAGTGTGGGAGGGACCTGGAACACACAAGGCATAGAGACCTTACAGGCCCCCTGAAAAATGCCTGGCATTTAGACTGCATGCCCACCACCAGCAAAGGCAGAGAGAGAGGGACACAGACAGGGCCTGTGGACAGCGTGGAGCCCCTGGCTTACACTGGGTCCAGACCCAGTAATGCCCCCCCTGCCTACATAGACTAGAGTGGCACAGGGACAGGTCCTGTGGAGAGCTCAGAGTCACAAGTTTGCAGTGGGAGGGGCACCAATGGAACTCCCTGCCTGCACTGATGGAAAGAGAAAATAAGATTGCCTGAAACATGCTTGAGAATCTAGTATAGACATTTAAAAGCTGAAAATATCCACACAGATCCAAAAGGACTGCAGAGGCCAACCCGATTCTGTACCTACATTCTTGCAGGGGTTTTGTTTTTGTTTTTGTTATTGTTGTTTTTGTTTCTTTTTGTTTTGGTCTGGTTTTTTGTTTTTTCTTGTGGGTGTTTTTCTGTTTTGTGTTTTGTTTTATATTGTTCTTACTCTGTTTTTGTTTTATATTGATTTGTTGTGTTTGCATTGGATGATTGGATTGGTTGCTTTGTTATTTTTTGCTCAGTTTGTTAACTCTCTTCCTCATCCCTTTTGCAAGCTTCCTCTCCCTCTCCTATCTATATTCCTCTCCTCAACATTTTTCTTTCTCTTTCCTGTTTTTCCCTCTCTCATATCAAGACCATTTCATACCACTACACCTAAACTACATTGACTTCCAGAATCAAGACCATTTCATACCACTACACCTAAACTACATTGACTTCCAGAATCCTCTGACATATCCACTATCTCTAATCTCTACCATTTATCACCTCGACACACTCAATCCCTTATTCCACTGGACCATACCTTCTACTTTACCCTATTCTTACATTCATCACTGTAACTTCTCACCCAACCTTCACTAGTGAACACAACCTGTCCTTGTATATACCAACGGACACCTCTAAATCCCTACTAAAGAGATTGGACCAGAGAGGTGTATCACCAGAAAGAACTGCCAAACCCTAAAGATAAACTCACCTCAGCTGATAGAAGGAATAGCTCAATAACATCCTACATCAAGGCCTAAAAACAAAGAGGCTACAAACTGTCCTACTCACACCTCTAAGACAAATCCCCATAACAGGAGCAACAAACAGACCCTAGAAGTCAACACCTGAAACTCACCAACAGCACTATTAGAAAGGGCAGAAGAAGCCCTAGAGTAATTGCAACTCAGTACAGGATACAGCTCACAGAGAGAAAATAAAAATCAGAATCTATAAAACTGGAAGAAAGCTTGCAAGTTCATCAAAGATATAAATTTAAGAACAGGGAAACCATGGGAAGGAAAAATAGCAAAGAAACAATAAGCCACCACAACCCCACAATAACAGAACTCAATGACACTGAATGGCAGAGATTACCAGAAGAACAATTCAGATCTTTTTTTTTTTTTTTTTTTTTTTTTTTTTGCGGTACTGGGGATTGAACTCAGGGGCATTCTACCTCCAAGCTATACCCCCAGCCCTATTTTTTATTCTTTATTTTGAAACTGGGTCTCGCTGAGTTGTGGAGTGCCTCACTAGGTAGCTGAGGCTGGCCTCAAACCCGGATCCTCCGGTCTCAGCCTCCCGAATGCTGGGATTACAAGCATGCGCCACCATGCCCGGCTCAATTCAGATCTTTAATACTAGAAACAATACAAGATTTCTGGAAAGAATGCAGGGAGAGTTGAAAAGAAATAAAGGAACAAATAAACAAAGAATCTGACACCCTGAACAGGAACCAAAGAGAAGCATTGAAGAAAGTGAAAGATGCAATAATTGAAGTGAAGGCATCAATACAAACTATAAACAGTAGATTAGACCACATGGAAAATAGAATATCTCTCTTAGAAGATGACGATTCCAAAAATGAATCCATAGTACATAATCTAGAAAAAAAAAAATCTGACAGTATGAATTGGACATCGATAAGTTCTGGGCCAATTTTAAAAGAACTAATCTAAGAATAATAGGCATAGAAGAGGGACTAGAAGCTGAAATTAATGAAATAAACCATCTTTTCAAAGAAATAATATCAGAGAATTTTCCAAACATAGAAAGAGAAGTTGACACACAAGTACAAGAAACATATAGAACCCCCTTTAGACAAAACCAAAGAAGAGGCTCACCACACCACATAATAATCAAATTGACTAATGTAGGGGCCAAGGAGAGAATCCTAAAGGCAACAAAAGTAAGAGGCCAAGTGACATTTAGAGGCAAACCAATTAGAATCACTCCAGACCTCCCAAACCAAGTCATGAAAGCCAGAAGGGGTGGAGTAACATATTCCAAACTCTGAAAGAAAATAACTTGCAGCCAAGATTCCCCTACCCAGCAAAACCTTCTCTCAAAGTTGATGGGGAAATAAAAAACCTTCCAGAACAAACAAAAACTGAAAACATTTATGTCTTCCAAATGAGCACTGGAGAAAATACTCAAAGAGATTAACTACAAAGAAGAACTAACAAGTAAATGTCAGAACCAGAGAAACAAAAATTTCCAGGAAGCAAACAACTAAGCAAAGAAGAATAAACTCCACCGAAAACAGAAGTCAAAACTCAAAATGTTAGGAATTAAAAATCATCTCTCAATAATCACACTGAATATAAATGGCCTCAACTCCCCAATAAAAAGGCATAAGGTGACAAAATGGATTAAAACCCAGAATCCATCTATATGTTGTCTACAAGAAACACACCTTACAAGCAAAGATTCCCACAAACTAAAAGTGAAGGGATGGGGTCAGGTAATCCATGCCAATGGAACACGAAGACAAGCAGGAGTAGCAACTATGATATCATATAAATTAGACTTCAAGCCTAAGCTTATCAGAAGAGACAAAGAAGGTCATTTTTTACTAGTAAAAGGAACAATTCAGCAAGAGGAAATAACAATTGTCAACATTTATGCCCCAAACATAGGTGCAGCCACTTTCATAAAACAAACTCTCCATGATATAAAATCACACATAAATCCAAATACAATAATCCTGGGAGACCTCAATACTGCTCTCACATCACTAGACCGATCGTCTAAAAAAAAATGTCAGTAAAGATGTTTCAGTCCTAAAGAACACCATAAACCAAACAGAATATTTCACCCAACTACAGCTGAATTCACATTTTTCTCAGCAGCCAATGGAACCTTCCCCAAAGTAGACCACATCTGGGCCACAAAGCTAGCACTGGCAAATTCAAAAAGTGTAGCATAATTCCCTGCATCTTTTCAGACCACCATGGAATGAAAGTAGAAATCAACTCTAAGAAGACCCAGAGTAACCATGTAAACACATGGAGACTGAACACCACATTGCTGAACGAGGAATAGGTCATAGAAGAAGTAAGGGGGGAAATTAAAAAATTCCTAGAAACCAATGAAAACAGATACACAACATATCAAAACCTCTGGGACACCTTGAAGGCAGTACTAAGAGGAAAATTTATAGCACTGAGTGCCCACATAAGAAGAATGGAAAATCACCAAATAAATAATCTAATGATATAGCTCAAAGCCCTTGGAAAACAAAACAAGGACAGTCTAACCCCAAAGCCAGTAGAAGACAGGAAATTATGAAAATCAGAGCAGAAATTAATGAAGTAGAGAATTAAAAAAAAATACAGAAAATCAATAAAACCAAAAGCTGGTTTTTTGAAAAAATGAACAAGATAGATAAACCATTAGCCAACCTCACCAAAAGAAAGAGAGAATCAACTCAAATAACCAAAATAAGAGATGAAAAATGTGATATTACCACCGACAGTGTGGAAATACAGAGGATCATCAGAAACCACTTTGAAAAATTATACTCCAACAAAATGGAAATTAGAAGAAATTGAAAAATTTCTAACAACCTTCTGCATTCCCAGGGACCAGAGGTGGAGTAAGCAACTCCAGAAATCCACATCCTAACCAGGCCGCATATCCCTGCACCTTTGACAGTAACTGGAATGTGTTGTACGACAAGCTTAAGCCCTCGAGGCGCCACCCCAGCTCACCTCTCCCTCCAGAGTCAGAGCAGCGATCAACTGTACTGCAAAGCTTGAATCAAAACTGCTGCAAAAGCACCTTCTTGATGGAAGGAAAGAAAAGCAAAGCAGCAAAAAAGTGAACAATGCAACAAAGGAGCTGGCGTGTGCACGGCAGTGGCAGCCGCCATTTTAGAGCAGCAGGGATCTACCCAAAAGGTCTGCAGAGGCCAAATCATTCTGTTCTTACAACCTTGCAGGGTTTTTTATTTTGTTTCTTGTTGTTTTTTTGTTTTGTTTTGTTTTTACTCTGTTTTTGTTTTGCATTGCTTTGATTTATCTATATTTGTTTGGAGGATTGGTTGCCTTGTTAGCTTTTGCTCAGTTTGTTGACTCTCTTCTTTATCCTTTTATAAGCTTCCCTCCTTCTCACCCACCTATATTCTTCTCCTCAATACTTTTTCTTTTTACTTTTTCCTTTCTCACATCAAGATCGTTTCATACCACTACAACTAAAAAACTCTACATTGACTACCAGTATCCCCCGTCATATCCACTATGTCTAATCTTTACCATATACCACCTCAACACACTCAACCTCTTATTCCACTGGACCATACACTCTACCTTACTTTATTCTTGCATTCATCACTGTGACTTCTCACCAGCCTTCACCACTGAACACAACCTGTCCTTGTATATACCAGAAGACACCTCTAAACCCCGACTACAGAGATTGGACCAGAGAGGTGAACCAACAGAAGGGACTGCCAAACCCTAAGGATAAACTCACCTCTGCTGATAGAAGGAATAGCTCAATACATCCCACATCAAGGCCTAAAAACACAGAGACCACAAACTGTCCTACCCACATCTCTGAGACGAATTCCCATAACAGGAGCAACAAACAAACCCTAGAAGTCAACACCTGAAACCCACCAAAGGCACCATTAGAAAGGGCAGAAGAAGCCCTAGAGTAATTGCAACTCAGTACAAGATACCATTCACAGAGAGAAAATAAAAATAAGAAACCTATAAATTCAGAGAAAGCTTTCAAGAGCAGCAAAGACAGTTGACTAATGTAGAAGCTAAGGAGAGAATTCTAAAGACAACAAAAGTAAAAGGCCAAGTGAAATTTACAGGCAAACCCATTAGAATCACTCCAGACCTCCCAAACCAAGTCATGAAAGCCAGGAGGGGCTGGAGTAACATATTCCAAACTCTGAAAGAAAATAACTTGCAGCCAAGATTCTCCTACCCAGCAAAACTCTCTCTAAAAATTGACAGGGATATAAAAACCTTCCATGACAAATATAAACTGAAAGCATGTATGTCTTCCAAACCAGCACTAGAGAAAATACTCAAAGAGATTAACTACAAAGAAGAACTAACAAGTAAACATCAGAACCAGAGAAACAATAATTTCCAGGAAGCAAACAACTAAGCAAAGAAGAACAAACACTGCCAAAAACAGAAGTCAAAACTCAAAATGTCATGAATTAAAAATCATCTCTTAATAATCACACTGAATATAAATGGCCTCAACTCCCCCAGTAAAAAGGCACAAGGTGGCAAAATGGATTAAAACCCAGAATCCATCTAAATGATGCCTGCAAGAAACACACCTTACAAGCAAAGATTCCCACAAACTAAAGGTGAGGGCTGGAGTAAGGTAATCCATGCCAACAGAACTGGAAGACAAGCAGGAGTAGCAACTATGATATCATATAAATTAGACTTCAAGCCTAAGCTTATCAGAAGAGACAAAGAAGGTCATTTTTTACTAGTAAAAGGAACAATACAGCAAGAAGAAATAACAATTATCAACATCTATGCCCCAAACATGGGTGCAGCCACTTTCATAAAACAAACTCTGCATGATATAAAGTCACACATAGATCCCAATACACTAATACTGGGAGACTTCAATTCTCCTCTCACATCACTAGATGGATCTTCTAAACAAAAGGTCAGTAAAGATGCTTCAGACCTAAATAATACCATAAAGCAAATGGACCTGTTAGACACATACAGAGTATTTCACCCAACTATACCTGAATTAACATTTTCTCAGCTGCCCATGGAACCTTTTCCAAAATAGACCATATTCTGGGCCACAAAGCGAGCACTGGCAAATTCAAAAAATGTAGCATAATTCCCTGCATCTTTTCAGACCACAATGGAGTAAAACTAGAAATTAACTCTAAGAAGACCCAGAGTAACCATGTAAACAATGGAGATTGAACACCACACTGCTGAATGAGGAATGGTCATAGAATAAGTTAGGGGAGAAATTTTAAAAATTCCTAGAAAATAATGAAAACAGAGACACAACATATCAAAACCTCTGGGACACCTTGAAGGCAGTACTAAGAGGAAAATTTATAACACTGAGGGCCCACATAAGAAGAATGGAAAATCACCAAATAAATAATCTAATGATATAGCTCAAAGCCCTTGGAAAACAAGGACAGTCTAACCCCAAAGCCAGTAGAAGACAGGAAATTATGAAAATCAGAGCAGAAATTAATGAAGTAGAGAATTTTTTAAAAATACAGAAAATCAACAAAACCCAAAGCTGGTTTCTTGAAAAAATAAACAAGATAGATAAACCATTGGCCAACCCAACCAAAAGAAAGAGAGAATCAACCCAAATTACCAAAATAAGAGATGAAAAAGGTGATATTACCACCTACAGTGTGGAAATACAGATTGTCAAAAACAGTTTGAAAAATTATACTCCAACAAAACGGAAAATCTAGAAGAAATTGACAAATTTCTAGACACATATAACCTTCCTAAATTGAGTCAAGAAGATATAGAAAACTTAAACTGACCAATAGCAATCAAAGAGATAGAAATAGCAATAAAGAGTTTACCATCAAACAAAAGCCCAGGGCCAGATAGTTTTCCAAGTGAATTTTATAAAACATTTATAGCAGAGCTAATCCCAATACTCCTCAAAGTATTCCGTGAAATAGAAAGAAACAAGACCTTCCCAAACACATTCTATGAAGCCAATATCACATTAATACCAAAGCCAAATAAACACAGCTCAGGAAAAGAAAACTATAGGCCTATATCATTGATTAAATTAGATGCAAAACTGCTAAACAAAATACTAGCAATGCGCATTCAAAACCACATTAAGAAAATTATACACCATGACCAAGTCGGGTTCATCCCAGGGATGCAAAGCTGGTTCAACATATGAAAAAACAATCCATGCAATTCACCACATAAACAGAATCAAAGACAAAAATCACATGATCATCTCAATAATGCTGAAAAAGCATTTGACAAGATCCAACACCCCTTAATGCTAAAAGCACTGAAGAGAATTGGAATAGAAGGAATATACCTCAAAATCATAGAGGCAATATACAAAAGGCCCAGAGCCAATATCATATTAAATGGAGAAAAACTGCACGAGTTCCCACTAAAAACAGGAACAAGACAAGGATGTCCATTATTACCTCTTCTATTCAACATAGGACTTGAGACTCTAGCCAGAGCAATAAGGCAAGAGAAGGAAATCACAGGAGTAAAAATAGGGAAAGAAGAACTAAAACTATCCCTTTTTGCAGATGACATGATACTATACTTAGAAGACCCAACAAAGTCAGCCAAAAAACTTATAGAACTCATCAACAAATTCAACAAAGAGTCTGGATACAAAATCAATCTTAAAAAATCAGAAGCTTTTCTGTATGCCAACCATGAATCCACTAAAAAAGAAATCCAGAAAACAATTCTGCTCACATTAGCACCCTGAAAAATAAAATACTTAGGAATAAACCTGACCAAGGAGGTAAAAGACTTCTATAAGGAAAACTATAAAAGGTTGAAAAAAGAAATTGATGAAGACCTTAGAAGATGGAAAGATCTTCCATGCTCTTGGATAGGCAGAGTAAATATCATCAAAATGGACATCCTCCCAAAAATGATCTACAGATTCAATGCAATACCCATGAAATTACCAAGGTCAGCTGGGCATGGTGGTGCATGCTTGTAATCCCAGCATTTGGGAGGCTGAGACCTGAGGATCTGGGTTCGCGGCCAGCCTCAGCTACCTAGTGAGGCACTCTGCAACTTGGTGAGACTCGGTTTCAAAATAAAGAATAAAAAATAGGGCTGGGGGTGTAGCTCGGAGGTAGAATGCCCCCTGAGTTCAATCCCCAGTACCGCAAAAAAAAAAAAAAAAGAAATTACCAAGGTCACTCCTCACAGATATAGAAAAATCAGTCCTTACATTGATTTGGAAAAACAAAAAGCCCAGAATAGCCAAAGTAGTTCTTAGCAACAAGAACCATGCAGGAGGTATCACAATACCTGACTTCCAACTCTACTACAAAGCCACAGTAATAAAAACAGCATGGCATTGGCACAAAAACAGACACATAGACCAATGGAGCAGAATAAAAGATTCAGAAACAGACTCACATGCTTATAGTCAACTGAGTTTTGACAAAGGAGCCAAAAATGTACACTGGAAAAAAGACAGCCTCTTCAACAAATGGTGTTGGCAAAACTGGTTAACCATATGCAGGAAAATGGAAATAAACCCCACTTTCTCACCCTGCACAAGAGTCAACTCAAGGTGGATCAAAGACCTGGAAGTCAGGCTAGAGCCTTGCAGCTACTTGAAGAGGGCATAGGACCAACACTTCAACACATAGGCACAGGTAAAAACTTTCTCAACAAGACCTCCAAAGCACAAGCAACTCAAAGGAAGATCAATACATGGGATTGCATTAAACTGAAGAGCTTCTGTGCAGCAAAGGAAACTATCAAGAACCTCAACAGAGAGCCCACAGAGTGGGAGAAAATTTTTGCCAGCTACTCTTCTGATAGAAGACTAATATCTAGGATATACAGAGAACTCAAGATACTCACAGCTAATAAAACAAATAACCCAATCAAAAAATGGGCAAAGGAGCTAAATAGACATTTCACAAAAGAAGAAATACAAATGGCCAGTAAATATATGAGGAAATGTTCCACATCATTAGCAATCAGAGAGATGCAAATCAAAACTACCTTGAGATTTCACCTAACTCCAATCAGAATGGCAATCATTAAAAACACGAATCATTAAAAACACAAATGCTGGTGAGGGTGTGGAGAAGTGGGAACTCTAATACATTGTTGGTGGGATTGCATATTAGTGCAACCATTTTGGAAAACAGTGTGGAGCATCCTCAGATGAATGGGATGAAGGTACCACATGATCCAGCAATACCACTTCTGAGTATCTACCCAAAAGAATGGAAACCAAACTATCAGACCGACGCATGTGTATCTATGTTTATAGCTGCAGAATTCACAATTGCCAAACTATGGAACCAGCCAAGATGTCCATCGACAGATGAATGGATTACAAAACTATGGGATATGTACACAATGGAATTTTACTCAGCCATAAAGAAGAACAAAATCATGTTATTTGCATGGAAATGAATGCAACTGGAAAACTTTATGTTAAGTGAGATTAGCCAGTCACAAAGAGTAAAAAAGCATATGCTCTCCCTAATATGCGGATGCTAGGACAAAGATGGGGCATAAGAGGGTCTCCAGATGAAAAAGGTGAAACCCTCGATAAGCAAAGAAGTTGACTAAACTGAAGGTGATAGATGGGGGGGAACACCCTAATGCACATGACTTATTTTCACAAACATATCAAAGTCAATCACTAAACTGAACTTGAGAAGGAGAGAGGGCGAGGGAGTATGGGGTGGGGGATTGGGGAAGGGTTAAATGAGAAATGCGTGCATGTATGTATGCCTTTATTAGCTTGTACCTAACAAAGATGTATGATTACAGTGCACCAATTAATAAAAAAATTAAGATTAGTATGAATTATACAAAATGTATATATTAACATGAGCATTTTTAAAAGATTGGAAAAAGTGCCAATGGTTAACCATAAATAGCTATTCCTGAATGCCAAGACTGCAGAAAGCTTCATTTTCTTCCTTGACAATTAGCTTGTATCAAATCTGTAATAAGAAATGTTTTAGAAGCATGCCAGAAAATAAGAGCCTGGTTTTTAGAAGAGGTTTACAGTTATCATTTAGAACAGAAGCTGCTGGGCATGGTGGTGGCATATGCCTATAATTTCAGTACTTGGGAGGATGAGACAGGAGGATGACAGGTTCCAAGATAGCCTCATCCACCTGGTAAGACTCTCAGCAGCCTAGTGAGATCCTGTTCCAAAACAAAGAAGAAGATCTGGAGGTGTAGCTTGGAAGTAAAATGTCCCTGAGTTCAATCCCCAGCATGACGAAAAAGAAAAAGAAATATGAAGAAGAATGAAGCTGTGTACACCTTGTGTTACAAAGTCTGTCATGATTTTATTTCCAGTTTCAAGGTCACTATTTGGTAATTCTTAGACATAGTAGATGAAGAAATAAGATCTCAAACAATTAGTTGAGAGGAAATCAGGTCTCTGAATTGAAAGAACCATTCCCTAGGGACATACAAATCACAACTCCCAAGTCTGGTTCAAACTCATGTGGCCAGCTGGGAGTACTTCTTACCAAATCATCCTTTTAAAGTTATTTGTTTACTTTTCCCAGGTTTTTGGCATTACGGCAGAACTGAATGAGGGAATATTTTGAAATAGTCTGCTCAGTTGGGACAAGTATTCTATTTACAGAAATACAAATAACCATTATGCTTTCACCCCACTTTGGGGTCCTAAGCCTATGTTTGCGATTGTATGTATAAATGTTCTCACCAAGTGAGCCCAATAGATATGGCTCAGGTGGCAAGCCAGGTGACTCTGCCAAGCACTCTCTATAGGACCAGAGTGTGGCCTCGCGGTTTCAGAGGCCAGTTTATTTGTAGTACTACAGATGGTGGCTTCAATAACATTTATAATACAGGGCTAATCCACTTTGCCATTTCTATTAATGTAGGGCCAGATCAGCTTTGTCTGAGTTACAAATGGATTTAAAAAGTCTTTTAGTCTCAAAATTTCAATAACACACACACACACACACACACACACACACACACACACACATCTCTCTTCAACTGTATCTTAAAACACATCTACTTTAATTCAGGATATAAAATAGGGATGTAGAGGTGGTTGTAGCCAAGCAGATGTGGCCCTCTCTGGAGGAAGCCCTTCCACTGGTGTTTTTCTGGGTTGGGTTCCAATGATCCCTGGCTCAACTGCAGCTGGTGCTCGGTCCTCTCTCCACTTTTCTCCTTGTTTCCTGTCTGCTTGCTTCCTGCAGCTCTCAGATGAACCTCTCTAGACCTGTGGTAGCCAAGAGAGTCCCAGTGGGCACTGTACTCAGATGGCTTCAATCTGATGGGGAAGATCCTGGAAAGCTTCTTAGAGGAAGTTCCTCTTGAGTCATGTCTTAGAGGACACAAAGGTAGATGCCAGGCTGACAAAACTGGCCTCCAGGGAGCAGGTGCCCCTAGCAGGGGCACTTACTAGTTGGCAAGAAAGGGTGCGTTGGGAACCAAGAGGCAGTCGATTGCTGTCTGGCTCAGCTCACTTGCAGACATGCAAGCCATGTGGGCAGCCGAAGGCAGGAGGTGAGGCAGCACTAGACATGAACTTGGAGAACTGGCAGATCATCAAGGGAGAGGAGCATGTGACCCGCTTGATTTTGTTATAAATAGGCACGTCTTGCAGAACTTTGTGTGGTTGACATCTGTTTCCCTTTATGTTTTTATTGATTTATTTATTTTTGTTTGCCTGGTTTGAACCTGTCTTTTAGAGCTTCCACCCACCCCTTCGCCTGGTCTTTCTGTCATGGGCAATCTGGCAGTTCCCTTCTATCTCAGCTAGTCAGCAGTATTCTTGAGACTTGAGACTTTCCTTCCTTCCTTTCCTTTTTTTTTTTATTTTTAAACACTGTATCCCTAAGTTGCTGAGGCTGTCCTCAACTTTGCTATCCTCCTGTCTCAGCATCCCAAGTACTGGAATTACAGGTGTGCACCACCATACCCAGCTTGAAAGCACTCTTACGTGGATTTTGTCTTAGCCCATGTCATGTTGCTGGAACAATACCACAGACTGGATAATTAATAAATACACAAACTTCTTAGAGTCTTGAGGCTGAACGCCCAAGATTTGTGGGTTTAGACGAGGACTCTATGTTGCATTATCCCATAGCGGAAGGTGAGGGTGCAGGTTGGAGCCAAAATAACAACCCTCTCTTGTGATAATGAGCTGACTCCCACCACAATGGCGTCAGTCTATCCTGAGAGCAGACCCCACACAGCCTAGTCAACTCTTGCAGGTCCCGTCCCAACACTGCTGCTCTAGGGATTAAGTTTTAACACTTCAGCCTTAGAGATACTTCCAAAGTGTAGTATATCAAAACACAAGATTACAATAAATTAACTTGTAAAGATCAATTGTCTCTATTTTTTTTTATTCTAGAACCAGGTAGCACTCTATCCTGTAACAGAACATGTATCCCATTGGGCTGAGCAGAAGAGGTCAGTTTATTTAGACAGAGAGGACCTCAAGAAAATAGAAACTAACAGCAACAACAACAAAAAAAGTGGATTGGTCATTTCAAAGTAAGGCAAGAACAGAGGAACAAAAATAATAGAAAAATAACTCATCATCATCATCAGTTAACTTCTGGTTACTTTTTTTTTTTAATAAGAATTGAAGCAGAGGGAACTTTATTATTATGCTTGAAACTGGCTGTTTAAGAAATTTAACTGTTGCTTGTCTTCTGATTTCTCAGTAAGACACCAGCTTGGTTTCAGCTGGATGGCACTTTAGCATGAGTGACTCTATTTTGACTTTTGTCTGATCTGTTGGGGCTCAGTGCAAGAGCTTAGTCTAAAACAATGGCATTGTGCCTGGGTACAATGGCACATGCCTATGGTCCCAACTACTATGGAAGCTGAGGCAGGAAGGTCACTTGAGCCAGGAGTCCCAGCCCAGCCTGGGCAGCAAAAAGAGATCATGTATCAAAAAAATTATAATAAGTCGGGGGTGGTGACACTCACCTGGGAGGCTGAGACAGGAGGATTGCAGGCTCGAGGCCAGCCTCAACAACTTAGCAAGATCCTGTTTCAAAATAAAATATTTTTAAAGGGATGGAGGTATAGCTTGGAAGAAGAATACCCCTGGGGTTCATTCACTAGTACCAAATATATATGTATATAGTAATAATAATAATAATAATAATAATAATAATAATAATAATAATAATAACAGCCCTCTGTAATTGTTATTTAGAAGCTCCCTCTATATTTGCCTGGTATTCTCCCAACTTCAGCCCCTGCAGAATGCCGGCTTTGTTCTGTGTATCTAACACTGAACTATTAAGAGAGATAGTTAGATAATTCCTCTCTTCTCTCTGGGGCAGAGCTTTCCGTGTCAGACCATGTCATGTGCCACCATCTGGACCTTGGATTGGCTGCCCTTGGGTCAGGCCCAGCCTGGCGATGGGAGAAGGGCGATCAGGTTAGGAGTCAGAGATACAGAACGTACCTGCCCAAGGCCAGCTGTGGCGTTGTGAGCAGAGCCATTCTCCTTTGACCCACAGGGAGTGAGGCTGTCATCCAGGGCAAGGGCATCGCCGTCTCACTCCTGGGCCACGCTGAGGAAGCACTGGCCTTTGTTACAGCGTAGACCTATTCTCTAAACTGAGAATGAACAATACTTAATGTGAGCAGTAGTTGTGAGGATAAGCCATCATATGTGTGTAGCGTCCACTCCAGAAATGGTGGCACTGCACACGTCAAACTCAACACTCCTCATCTTTAAGAAACCCAGAACCTTTAACCCAATTTAAAATAAAATTTCCCTAGCCATTGTCTCTGTTGTGAAACATTTTATAAGTTTGTTCTAGTTTTTCACTTTATAATGATGTAATAAACATCACCATGAAGATAGCTTTATTAAGGATATAGGATTTATTTAAGGATTATTTAAAAATTCTTATGATACTCTTTGCTAGAACAAAGAATATAGATTTCTATAGGCTTTAATGTATATTGTCAAGTAGAGATGCAAAAGAAAGTAATGCATAATTTCTAAATATGTTAGGAGTTCACCAGTTATCTTGAAGACACACTTGAATTAAATATTACACTTGGTTTTTACCCTTTTTATTTTGCTTAAAAGATATAAATAGGATCTTACTAATGTTTGAGTTGGTGTTATTATGACTAAAAATATTAGACTTTAAAATGTCTGTTAATTGATTTTCCTTTTGTGTGACTGGACTACTCATGTATTTTATTGATGAGGTTACTATGCATACACACACATACACACTATGATGTGTATCTCATATCTCATATATATTAAATTATATGTCTCTTTTGTATACTTACGGATTTTCCATTTCATCTTTTTTTTTTTTCAGTACTGGAGATTGAACTGAGGGGCATTCTACCTTCAAGCTACACCCCCAGCCCTATTTTTTATTCTTTATTTTGAAACCGGGTCTCACTAAGTTGCAGAGTGCCTCACTAGGTAGCTGAGGTTGGCCGCCAACCCAGATCCTCAGGTCTCAGCCTCCCAAATGCTGGGATTACAAGCGTGCGCCACCACGCCCGGCTTCGTCATTTTTTGTTTTGTTTTTGGTGCTGGTGCTGAGGATTCAACCCAGGGGCATTCTACCTCTGAGATACATCCTAATCCTGTTTTATTTTTTTTATTTGGAAACAGGTTTCATCAAATTGCTGAAAGCCTCATGAAGCTGCTGAATCTGGCTGTGAATCTGCAATCCTCCTGTCTCAGCCTCCCAAGTGCGAGAATTACAGGCGTGTGCCACCATGCCTGGCTCATTTCATCATTCTATTTGAAATTTCTGTCCTTTAGCCAGTATCACATTTAGAATGCATTCTAAACTGCAGAAGAGATATTTTCTTTTTCATATTTCCTCCTCCTCCTCCCTCACTTTCCCCTCTTCCTTCTTCCCTTCCTGCTCCTCTTCCTTCTCCTTTTTCTCTTCTTCTTTTCAGATTATTTATTATCATTGCCTGCCAATTTATCCAAAGTAACTTTGAAATTATTTTATTGAGTTCTAGAAAATAATTATATGGAAACTTTTGTTGATATTGATTAGTACAATCTAGCATTAACTTAGAAAATGAATTTTTTCACTAGTATACAGTAAGTATCTGGAAACTCTTTTCTTATTCCAAAATAATTTCATAATTTATCTTATGTCTGCATAAGATAATGCATATAAGTCATGCATCCCAGGCTAATTCATAGTTTATATTTTTACTTGATTAGAGTCTTTATTGACATGAATAGTTTTAAGATGATTTCTCAGGTTCAAACTGAAAAGAATGCCCTGTTTTTACAAAATTTTTATCACTGATAATGAATATTGAAGGGTAGTTTCAAAAAGATAGAATGGAAGTTAGGAAAATTTCAACCAGAATCCACTGCTTTTCATTGCTAAAAATAAAGAGCTCCAGGGTCATTTAACCTCAGTGAATGAGCAGAAATGGGAGCCACTGTACACTAGGTTTACTCTCCAAGAAACCAAAAATCTCTCACCATAAGACAAAAGGGTCTGTGATGAGTTTATGTGGCAAGATATTTATTTATTTATTTATTTATTTATTTATTTATTTATTTATTGGTACTGGGGATTGAACCCCAGGGAATTATACCTCCAGTCTACACCCCCAGTCCTATTTTATTTTTATTTTGAAACAGTCTCACTAGGCTGATGAGCGTCTCACTACTTGCTGAGGCTTTCCTCAAACCTGCGATCCTCCTGTCCTGTCTCCACCTCCCAAGTACTGGGATTACAGAGGTGTGCCACCATGCCCTGCTCTAAAATCCCTTTTGATTCCTATTTTCTCTATAGTTTCCACATGTGAGAGAAAACATATGGCCCTTAGCTTTCTGAGGCTGACCGATGGTCTTAGCATGCTGTATATGTATATGGTTTTTGGATAGGCTCTTTTTGAGTAAACGCCTTACATGTTGGCATATGCTTTGAGCTTCTCTAATTCACCACTAGATGGCCCCATTTGATATTTTTGTCTTCCAAGAAAGACTGGTTTTTATTCAAAGGACTTTCTGACTCAAATGTAGACTGAACTTCAAGTAAAATTTATTTGATTTTTTTTTAAAAAGTGTAAAACTTATAAAACATTTAATAAAATTTACTTAAATATTTAAATAATATTAATTTAAAACGAACACTTGTAGTCACCACGCCTGGTTTAAGACATCAAATACATCTTTAAATACAACAGAATTCCTTGCCTGGTCTTCTCTCTTTCCTACCTGGATAAACCACCAGTATGAATCATAAGTTACCAGTCAAGTTAGTTTTGTTGGTGGTGGTGATGATGGTAGTAGTGGTGCTGGGTTTTTGTCATTGTTTTTTTGGAAATTTTTTTTTCCCATCAGTAATGGAAATTGAACACATGGATGCTCTACACTAGCTGCATCCCAGCTTTTTTATTTTGAGACAGTGTGTGTGTGTGTGTGTGTGTGTGTGTGTGTGTGTGTGTGTGTGTTTTACTGGGGATTGATACCAGGGGCACTCTACCTCTGAGCTACATCCCCAGTCCTTTTTATTTGTATTTTGAAACAGGGACTATTTAAGTTGAGGAGGGTCTTGCTACATTGCTGAAGCTGACCTCAAACCTGTGATTCTCCTGTCTCAGCTTCTCAGCTTCCCAAGTACTGGGATTACAGGTGTGCACCACCATGACTGTCTTTTTGTTTTGTTTTAAAACAGTCTCTCTAGGTTGCTGAGATTCTGACTACTTTGCTGAGACTGTCCTCAAACCTGTGATCCTCCTGCCTCAGCCTCCCATGTACTGGGGTTACAGGTGTGCACCACACCATGCTTGAGACAGGGTCTCACTAAATTTCCCAGGCTGGCATCAAACTTGTGATCCTCCTACCTCAGCCCCCCAAGTAGCTGGGATTAGAGGCTTGGGATACAGCGCCCAGCTAAATATTCTTGATATACAACCCATATCTAATAATTCCAATCTAATCTTAGGAAGATCTGACCCTTTGTTATCTTTTCTGCTGACCTTTGGTCATTTGAGATTGTTTCCTCGTGTGTTTTAGTAATTTTTTTTAATCGTGAGTACATATTCCTTCAGTGGAAATTTTCTAAAAATAATGCTTCATTTTTGTCTTCTCCTCTATGCCATTATATCTTTAATCAGCCATGAGACGTTCTCCCCTTCTGTCTTCTAAAGAGTGTTTCATGCAGTGCTGTTTGGCTAACAGTCTCTGTCTGTTTGCAGAAGTGGTGAAACAAGTGCCCTCTCTTTGGGGCAGGACAATCTGCAGCCCATTGCCCTCTGTGGTGGCATCTATGTTGGAAGCCTGGTGTCAAAGCTATTGCCACTCACATCTTTCACATGAGCCACATCAAGAAAGAGTCAAGATGCTTGTCTGTCTCTCTGTTGGTGGTCACACTAGTCTGTCCCAGGTTTGCATGCTCTGTCAACAGACATCAGTTGCCAGGACTTGATGAAATGCCTAATTAATTTGGCCAAATTCCAAATCAATCTGTGTGGCAGCCACTAAGAGCTTTCTCATTGCTCAGAACTTAGACTTGGCCTCATTGGGCATAATTTGATGCCTAGCAAGGTGACCCTTGGGTCATAGATCAGATGGGTTCTCACTGGTCTTGTCAACGCTAATGACTTGCATGTAACTGACAGGGTAGCTGAGCAATGTGGAGTCTGCCCTCCATGAGCTGCTGCACACACATTCCTTTACCCCTCTCCTCACTTGAGCCGGGTCCTCAGGGAAGGAAGGTGAGGGAGCCACTTGACGGGGCATTGGTATACGGACACACCAGTCAGTTTGTCTGGCTTCACGACAAGAAATACCACAAGAGTCGTTCAGGCCGATGGAAAGCAATACTAGAAGAAAACTCAGGTCTGAAGTAGAAACAAAAGTGGAAGGAATGTGTGTGGGTAAACACGAGAGACTAGTTCATTATGTTTAAGAGACAAATACACACATTTATATCTAAATTTCTTTACAAACTATGAACTATTTGAGCAAAAATAATGCCAATGTTTGTGAAGTTTACAGCATATAGAGAAGTAAAATATATAACAAGAATAGAACCTTACCCCTGTAAGACTCCCATATCATTCACAAAGTAGCATAATACTACCTTAAGATTGACTGTGGGTTAAAGATGTATATTGTAATCTCTAAAACACCACTAATAATTACTTTTGCAGGTGTAACTAGAGAAGGTAAAATTAAGTTCTAAAAAGTATTTGACCTATTTAAAAGCAGGCAGAAAGGCCCGCTCTGGGGCAGGCAGGGCCGGCAGGTAGGTGGGCAGTGAGCGGTGAGCAGGACCGGGAGACTGGCTGCAGGGGGATGGATTCTGCCAGATGCCCAGGATCTGGGCAGGTTGCCTGGTTGTCGGTGGCATCGTGTTGGGAAACTGGTGGCAGAAGTCAAGTGTCTGGGATGAGCTGAGCCGCAGGGGAGTGGGTGCCGCCCAGACCAAAGGTGCTGTCCTGGGTGCTGGGCTCCCAGAACACCTTGGTGGTGCTGCTGTGTGGGAAGACGGTTGGCCTCCAGCACTTGGACCTGTCCTTGCTCTGTGCACTCTACAGGCTGATGAGTCAAGCAGGAATCAGGGGCAGTTGCTAGGCGACTTCCACTCTGGAAAATGGCTTCTTTGCTGAAAAGGACGAGTGTTTGCAGGAGCAGAGCTCTCTCCACAAGGAGTAGGGATGGGGAGCTCTGTGAGACCTGCCCATCCTTGCCTTCCTTCTAGAGGGCCTCAGAAAAATAAGACTATTGCAGAGACCCTTACTACTGAGTACAGTCAGTGCTTGCTCATGTCCTTGTCAAGAAAGCTCACCTGCTAACGTGTGGGTGCAGAGCTGCCCAGTGACTAGGGTTCACGGTCTAGTTTGATGGATGGAGGTTCTGCTTAGATAAAACTAGAGGTGCTTAGCAGTCTCTTTGACACTCTTGGATGGAGGCACTTCTATACATCATAATGAAAGCATTTTGTAAAATAACTTATTAGGCATTTTGCTAGGCACATGCCATGCTGGATAGCTTCTAGCTAGTTTTTTTCCTGATAGATGGTAGATTATTTAAGCATTCTTGTAGAGTTCCTGCTTCAAGTTTGTGATTATTAAAACTAGCATTTCACTACTCTGGTTCCCCAATGCATTCTAGTTTTTCTGGCTATTTAAATGACCTTTTAGCCACTTGGTAAGGCCTTATGTATTTGCCACATTTAAAAACTGTCCAGGTGGTAGCTTTGTACTGAGAAAACGCGGGCGCGCGCGCGCGCGTGTGTGTGTGTGTGTGTGTGTGCGTGTGTGTGTGTGTGTGTGTGTGTGTGTTTTACTGCAGATTAAACCCAGAGGGGTTCAACCATTGGGTCACAAACCCAACTCTTTTTATTCTGAAACAGGATCTCTCTCTAAGTTACCAGGTGCTGGTCTTGAATCTCCTGTCTCAAATAAACATTTTAGTTCACACCAGTCAACTGCTTTTTCTCAGTCTATTGAAAACTTTATGCCATTTAATATATATACCTATATGTCCATATATACACAGATATACATATATGTATACATACATGTACATATGATGGGGGAAGATAATAAAGATATGTTGAATGGGAAAAGAACTGGGTCAAGCTAATATTTCCTATCATTCATGGTAAGATGATGAACTTTTATTAAAAGTTGCAAATGATAGTATGTCTGAAAGCAAACCACCATCATTAGCTCAAACAATAACTACCTTAAACCCTACTATATTTATTAAAATATTTCATTAAGACTTCAGGAAAAGAGGCAGGAAAGGTTAAACAGAAAAAGAGGAAATGGAGACTAACATCAAATTCTGAGACCATATACATCTGTCTGACAATATTAATAATTACATTAATATAAATGGATTAAAACCCAAGCCCTAGAAAAGCAGACATAACTCAGAGAAAAGAAAGCTCCAAGCTGGGCGTGGTGGCACACGCTTGTAATCCCAGCATTCGGGAGGCTGAGACCTGAGGATCCGGGTTCGTGGCCAGCCTCAGCTACCTAGTGAGGCACTCCACAACTTAGTGAGACTCGGTTTCAAAATAAAGAATAAAAAATAGGGCTGGGGGTATAGCTCGGAGGTAGAATGCCCCTGAGTTCAATCCCCAGTACCGCAAAAAAAAAAAAAAAAAAAAAAAAAAAAAAAAAAAAAAAAAAAAAAAGAAAAGAAAAGAAAAGAAAGCTCCAGGATTCCTTGCTCTTGAGGGAATACTTATGAAACATTCTGTCTTCTAATGCAACCTCTGTGTAAAACTATTAAATATACAATTACCATATAACCTAGCAATTCCAGTTCTAGCAATACACCTAGAAGAACTGAAAGCAAGGACTCAAAAGACACGTGTACACCAATTGTTCACAGCAGCATCATTCACAATTGTTAAAAAGTAAGCCGGGCGTGGTGGCACACGCTTGTAATCCCAGCATTTGGGAGGCTGAGACGGGAGGATCGGGGTTCTCGGCCAGCCTCAGCTACCTAGTGAGGCACTCCGCAACTTAGTGAGACCCGGTTTCAAAATAAAGAATAAAAAATAGGGCTGGGGGTATAGCTCGGAGGTAGAATGCCCCTGAGTTCAATCCCCAGTACTGCAAAAAAAAAAAAAAAACAATTGTTAAAAAGTAGAAACACTCAAATGTCCATCAATCAAATAAAACAAAATGTGGTATGTATATGCAACGCAATATTGTGCAGCCTTAAAGAGGAATGAACTTTCCCCTGGTATTGGGGATTGAATGCAGAGCCTCACATATGCTGAGCTAGTACTCTACCATTCTACCACATATTCAGCCCTTTTAAATTTAGATGAGTTCAGGCATGTTCAGAGTGATTGGGGGTCTAGGGGAGGGAGGTAAGTGAGGGGAGGGAGATCTGATGAAGGAAACACTTCAATTGACATGAGTTCAATTTCAATTGACAGGCATTTGTAGATGTTTGTCTACTGCTGAAAAATGGTAGACAGAACTCTACCTTTTAATTTTTCTCTTGACCTATGTTCCTTTCTCACATGCACAAGCACGTATACACACATTCCCTCCACCACTCTTTTTTCATTTCTCTTCCCTCCTCTCCCTCTCACTTTCTCTCTTCTCATAAATCATCTTAGAACACTCTAATTTCACTTCTGCCACATAGCTGTTCTTCCTACTTAATCATTAGTAACCTTTTGATCTCCATTGCCAAACCCAGCAGTCACTTTTCAGGTCTTACCTTAACTGACTGTTCACTACACTTGGTTGTTGTTGTTTCTGGGGATGGAACCCAGGGGCATTCTACCTCTGAGCTACACCCCCAGCCTGATTTTGAAACAAGGTTTCAAAATAAAAATTGTGGAGGGCCTGACTAAGTTGCTGAAACTGGCCAGGAACCTGTGACCCTCCTGTCTCAGCCTCCTAAGTATTGGGATTACAGGCGTGTGTCATCACACCTGGCTTACACATGGCATTTTTCACACACTCCCTAGCCTTGCTTTCTGTGAAACCATACTCTCCTGGTCTTCCTGCCTCTAATTCTTCTATGTCTCCTTCACCACACTGTTTTCCTCAATTCAACCCATACATTTCTGTATCTCCTAAAATCTTATTAAAAATATCTTATTTTTACTCAAAGTACTCTCCTGAAATATTTCATCTACTTTGTTTGTTTGTTTTGTTTTTTATCTTCCACCTCTATCAGAAATCACAAACTACTGGTTATGGGTCATATGCAGTACCCAGAAAAGAAGGATTATTTTGTTTGATTGCTTGGTCATCCTGTTTTGTTTTTTTTTAAACTTCATGTCTCAAGTAGGTTTACAATTTTTAGTTTTCCAAAGCCTCCACCATTTCATTTATATTTAAGGTCTCTACATTTACATGCCTGGTCCTACTAACTTCTTTTCTTAGTCTCAGATATAAAAATCCAATTGCTTAGTTGATGTTTTAATCGGGGATGCATTTAAGAATATCTTCAAAGTTGGATCCATGTCCCTATGACAAACCTGTTCTTCCTGCTGTTCTCTATTGAATAGTAACTACTACTGTTAATCCAGATTACCGAACTGAAACCTGGGAGCCAGGTTTGAGTTTGACAACAGGCTTATGAAAATATTGTGAAATGTATGTGTGCTATAATTCCTGACCTAAATTGCTCTCCTCCTTCTCTGTAAACATCACCTAATTTTTAATATTTGTAATCTCTCATCTGGATCGCTGAAATAATGTCCTAATTTGCCTCCCAACCTGCGCTTTACCTTCCTAAAGGTTACCATCCATGTGGTCTCCAAAATTATTGTTATACTGTGCAAATATTTTTTCTTAAAAGTCATTGATAGTTCCTCACTGGTTACAGATGAAGATTAAGCTCCTGTAGATGGTCTTAAAACCTTCTGTGATCTGATCTCTATCCATCTTTCTGTCTATACCCTGTAATTTTTTTTGTCTTATACATTGTATTCCAATAATTCCAAATTGCTTGAGTTCTCTGTACATATCTTATAATTTTGTCTGGTAATTTATTATTCAAAAACTTGTTCTGTATAACCTTGTCATTCATTCATGTAATGTCTCTATACTTTGGATGTATTTCTATAGTTATATATATCACATATGCTGTATGGTCTGAATTTTCCATTTTTAAGTTGAGATATAAAATGCATACCATACAATTCACCTTTTTAAAGTAGTTTTTTTCAGTATTTTGTAGTTGATTCACAGTTGTGCAAACACCATTGCTATCTAATTCCAGAACATTTTTATCATTCTCAGAAGAAACCCTGTACCTGTTAGCAAGCCTCTTGCATCCTGCTCCTTCACTCTCTGCTAAACAAAATCTACATTCTGTTTTTATAGGCTTGCCTATTCTGAGAATTTCATATCAGTGGAATTGTATATTATATGGCCTTTTGTGTCTTGCTTCCTAATTTTTTTCAAAATTCATCCAAACTGTAGTGTTAATTAATATTTCATTTCTTTCTATGGTCATATGATATTCCATTATATTGGACATCAGATATACCTTGATTTGTTTATCCAGTCATTTGGTTAACAATTGACAGACATTTAGGTTACCTCTATTTCTTGGCTATTGTAAATATTGTTAATGTGAATGTTCATAGACAAGTTTATGTGTGGAGATTTGTTTTCGCTTCTCTTGGTTATATCCTACAATTATTTCTCTTGGAATTACTGGGTAACATACGAATTCTGTTTTTACCATTTTGAGGAACTGTTTTCCTCAAAAGTATGTTACAAAGTGCTATACCATTATACATTCCCATTGGCAATGTATGAGAGTTTTGATTTCTCCACATCTTTGCCAACATTTGTTATTAACTGTCTTCTTTTACTATAGCTCACTTAGTGGGTGCAAAGTGGTATCTCATTGGACATTTGTCTAGAATTTATCTGATGACTTGTTATGTTAAAAATTAGGTTACTTTCTTTATTTAAAGTTATAATTTCCTCTGTGATTTCTTCCTTGACCCATTTGTTCTTTGGAAGTGTTATTTAATTTCCATATATTTGTAAGTTCCCCAAATTTACTTCTGTTGTTGATAATATAATTTCATTTTGTTGTGGTAGAACATATTTCATATGGCTTCAATCTTTTAAACTTTATCAAGAATTGTCATATGGCCAATCATGTGGTTTAGGCTAGAAAACATTCCATATGCACTTGAGAATAATGTCTTTACTGCCATTTTTGTTTGAGAGTGTTGTTGGAGATTGAACCCAGGGGCATCTACCACAGAGCTATACCTCCCACACTTTTAAAATCTTTTATTTTGAAACAAGGTCTTGCTAAGTTACCACATGCTTACCTTGAGTCTGTGATCCTCCTATAGCAGCCTCCCACATACTGGGATTACAGGTGTGTACCACCACACCTGGTGTGTGTGTGTGTGTGTGTGTGTGTGTGTGTGTGTGTGTGGTAACCTATAGATGTCTGTTATAACTTGGTTTGTAGCGTTGTCTTTTCTCATTTATCTTATTTCTAGTTTTTCAATCTATTATTGAAAGTAAGATATTGAAGTCTCTAGCTGTGTGTGGTAGCACACACTTGTAATCCCAATACTTGAGAGGCTGAGCCAGGAAAATCACAGATTTGAGGCCAGCCTCAGCAACTTAGCAAGAACCTATTTCAAAATTAAAAAAAATTTTTTTTAAATGGTTGGGGGTGTGGCTCTGTAGTAGGGCACCCTTGGTTCAATCCCTAATATTGAAAAAAAATAGATCTATGTATATATATATATATATATATATATATATATATATATATATATACACACATATATATATGTTCAAACTATTATTGTTGAATTGTTTATTTCTTCTTTTTATTCTGCCAGTATTTGTTCCATATGTTCCTGAGTTCTAGTGTTAAGTACATATTTGTTTATAATTGTTTTGTCATTAGAAGAATTAACTTTTTTTCTTTTTAAAACTGTTTGTATTTTTATTATTTTATTTAATTTTTTTAATTGGTGCATTGTAATCATACATCTTTGTTAGGTACAAGCTGATAAAGGCGTACATGCACACAATTCTCACTTAGCCCTTCCCCAATTTCCACCCCATTCCCTCCTCCTTCCTCCTTCTCAAGTTCAGTTTAGTGATTGACTTTGATGTGTTCCTGAAAGTACATCATGTGCATTAGAGTGTCCCCTCCCCCTATCACCTTCCATTAAGTCAAATTCTTTGCTCATCTAAGGTTTCTCCTTCTTCCTCTCGAGTTCCACTTATGTCCCATTGTCTCCCTAGCTTCCACATATTAGGGAGAACATTCGATTTTTAACTTTTTGTGACTGACTAATCTCACTTAACATAATGTTTTCCAGTTCCATCCATTTCCCTGCAAACAACATGATTTTGTTCTTCTTTATAGCTGAGTAAAATTCCGTTGTGTACATATCCCATAGTTTTGTAATCCATTCATCTGTTGATGGACATCTTGGCTGGTCCCACAGTTTGGCAATTGTAAATTGTGCAGCTATAA
>PVLC010012904.1:0-43105 GCA_004027655.1 Graphiurus murinus
CCCTTCCACATCTCCTTCCCCCCTCCTCCTTTTTTCCCTTATTTCTCCTAGGTTGGCAACTTTGTGTTCTACCAATTATTGTAGTATCTCTAGCACCTGATGCAATGCGTGAATATTCATTGCAGGTGCTCCATAGATAGTTATCAAGAATAAAATGGATGAATATCCTAGATATTAGGATAATTTTGTGTGTATGTGTGTGTGGTACTGTGGGTTGAATCCGGGGCATTTTACTTCCAAGCTACACCTCTAGCCCTTTTATTTTTTGTATTGAAACAGGGTCTCACTAGGTTGCTGAGGCTATCCTTGAAAATGTGATTCTCCTATCTCAGCCTCCCAAGTACTGGGATTACAGGCTTGCACCACCATGCCTTGCTAATTATTTTTAAAAATATATATTTAAGATTAGTTCCTAGCACTTGTTACTGAGTTGATAGGACTAGAGATAAATGAAGTAATTAGCAACAAGTACTAATATAATTCAGAAAACAAGAAAATGTTAAATTGTGACATAGATGGAAGGCTGTTGAGAGTCCTTGAGAGCAGGTTTAAATTGTGTCTGAAGCTGGTCCTGAAGTCTAATTAAGGCTGGGGCTGTAGCCCAGTGGTAGAGCAGCAGGCCATAGGTTCCATGCCCAGGACTGGGGGAATTAAAAAAAAAAAAAAAAAAAAAGCCTGGTTAAGATTTAGAGAAGTGTTTTGGGGTAAAGAAATGAAAAATAAGCATTCGGGAGGCTGAGACCGGAGGATCCGGGTTCGCGGCCAACCTCAGCTACCTAGTGAGGCACTCCGCAACTTAGTGAGACCCAGCTTCAAAATAAAGAATAAAAAATAGGGCTGGGGATGTAGCTCGGAGGTAGAATGCCCCTGAGTTCAATCCCCAGTACTGAAAAAAAAAAAAAAAAGAAAGAAATGAAAAATAGCTAAATGGAAAAGGTTCATATTAGGGAATAGTGTCAGACTTAAATATTTAACATATAGCAGAATCAGATCAGATTTAGTAAATACTAAGCGTCTGCTGTTTTCTGGGCAGCTTTTTGCTGTTCGTTTTGGTCTGCGAGGCAGGTGGCATACCCCACCTGCAGCTGGAGACAGTCAGGGAGACCAACCCATGGCTGAGCTCACTCTGCAGGTCAGGCCTCAGCTGTGTCCGTTAGGGTTCAATTTTATTGGGAACATACAGTAGCCATGGGTTAGAAATGTTACTTTGCAGTTTAATATTTCTAGTGGATATAATTTTAAAACTACAAGACTGCCTAAAAAGACAGTAACATTTTTCTTAAAAGGAACATTCTTAACCAGGTGTAGTGGTGCACATCTGTAATCCCAGTATTTGGGAGGCTAAGATGGGAGGATTGCAGGTTCCAGGCAAGCCTCAGCAACTTAGCAAGACCCTGTTCCAAAATAAAAAAGCTGCAAACAGCTACGGGTGTAGCTTGGAGATAGAATGCCCCCAGGTTTAATCCCCAAGAACTAAAAAAAAAAAAAAAAAAAAAAAATTTAAAAAGGAGGGGGATTCTTTGTATCCTTTCTTCCTATTTCTATTTCTTCTTCTCTTCTTCCTCCTCCTCCTCCTCCTCCTTCTTCTCCTCCTTTTTATTTTTATTTTGAGATGGGGTTTCACCTTGTTACCCAGGCTGGCCCTCAACTCCTAGGTTCAAGTGATCCTCTGCTTCAGCCACCTGATTAACTGGGACTATAGACATGTGCCATTTTGCCCAGCTTTTCTTCTTTTGGTTCTATTTCATTTTTTTCCTCCCTTTTGTTTCTCTCATCTTTTTGTCTTCTACTTTACTCCTCATAACTTTATTTTTCAATAATATAAAACTGAACTTGAGTCTTTATTTGTTCTATTTATCAAAAGATGTTTTTCCCATTTTGTTATCACAGATTATTTTTAGATTAACTTAATAGTTCATTGGAATGTCTACACTCCCCTCTCAGAGGTCCTTACTTTCCAACTTTGGTTTTGTGTTGTTGGGTGCAGGATGTCCCTCCCACCCTGAGAGCCTGTCTGCCATAAATCTTACCGCCTTCACTCACCCTAATTTGGCTTTAAAGTTAAACAAAAACGACATCTGGTGGTAAATCTGTTTAATTACAAGTTTTGTTTGCAGTTTCTGTCCTTGACTTTGGGGTGAAGTTTCTAACATGAGTTCTAAGCATTGAAACCATGGCAGTATTATATCCATTGGTCTTGTTTCTTATATCCCCCATTTCTTCAAGAGTGAGACTCACATCTTTCCCTCCCCTTTCATAAATATGTAACAAAACTCTGTGTACCTCTAAGGTATCAATGGGATCATTATCAAAACTTCACCAATTTTTTTTTTTTTCAGTGCTAGGGATCAAACCCAGGACCTCAAGCACACTAGGAAAAACTTAGTTTGCTTTTTGATATAAAACTTTCCCATGTAGGATTTTTATGGAGTAAATAAAACTGTACATTGTCTCTTCTTGTGGCTACATCTGTCCCCACATCTGTTCTAGCTTGGTAGCAGTATGGAGAAGTTGAGTATCTTACAAACAAGACTATCGCTTAGCAAGGTTGAAGGGCTGGAGAAAGATGCCAACATTGATGAGGTTCCTGTGAATGTCCCCTGTCTAGGTTGGCGACCAGATTGTTGAAATCAACGGGGAACCTACACATGGCGTCACACACACACGAGCAATTGAGCTCATTCAGGCCGGCGGGAATAAAGTTCTTCTTCTTTTGAGGCCAGGAACTGGCTTGATACCTGACCATGGTAAGCAGAGTCACTGAGACGTGCGTGTGAGAGGGGCAGAAGCACAGAGAAAGTCTCTGGAGGGGATGGGTGTCTACTGGCAGCTGAGAGCTGAGGTGGCAGGAAACAAGGGGCCTGGAGCAGAACGTTTGTTGGGATAGCTTAGGTTTTAAGTGTATTTCATCAGAAACCATATATAGTGCTTTTGTAGAACAGCATGCCTGTAAGAAACCAGATGACTAGAGGCAAACAAATGTCATGAAAAAAATCAGAACACAGCTCTCGCCCTCCTTGGCCGACCACACATCACCAGCACATGTTGATAAGCTTGTCTCTTAATGAGCAATACCATAAGAACTGTATTTCTGGTCACTTGTCAAAAACAAGACACTGCAGCCCTACCTGGACTTGGGCCTGAGGCCATGTCTGTCCTCCTGTGCTGAGCTTAAACTTGCTTGGTTTCATGTGTTTTGGAACTATCACAGTACTTGAAAGCCACTAATGCTTTTGAGTGCATGATGCTGAAGGCAGCGCCACATCCACTCAGCCTGCCCGCCACCGAGCCGAGGTAGGAGAGGTGTGGACGTAACCCCACAGTCCCCTTCCGGCTCACAATTCTCTGACTGTATTATCTTCCACCATCTGCTTATAAATCATACATCCCATGACGTCTTTGCTAACTGCGCTGTGTTTTTTCACATAGTCCTAGGCTTTTTCTCTTCCTCCTTCAGGTTTGGCTCCTTCCGGTCTGTGCTCCTACGTGAAACCTGAGCAACATTAAGGCTTTCAGGGCTTTTCTGGGTCTTTCCTTAAAAAGACTTGGTAAATTTGCATGTCTTATAAATCACTTCCTTCTTTTGTTTTCTTTTTAATTAAAAAATAGATGCTATTAAATATATCTATTTCTATCTTCTGCCCTTTTCAGTCTCTTTTGACATTAAATTTGTCAGCTTAATGCAAGGAAAATATTTGCAAATGTGCACAAGCCGCATTCTGGGTGCCATAGTTTGGTCTCCTTTATTGGTGGTGTTGGCACATCCTTAAGTGGTAACCATTGAGAACACCTTAATTAGTGAGCTTCTCAGACCAGGTATTTTGGTCCAACTTTATTATTCATTTCTTACCAGTTTCTAACTGGATTTTACTAATAAAGAACTTATTAAAGAATATATTATCTCACTAGTTATATATAATTGAGAAAATGGTATTGTTCTTATATGCATATAAACAGTCTACCCTTCATTACGAACAGATGTCTATACACATCTGCCTTTATAGGGAGATACTTAAGCATAAAGACTGTGTAACATATTTATCCTCAGTACATTTCAAATGGCTGTCAAAATTCAACACTTGTTTTCCTATTATAATTCTGAAATGTAATAATGTTCCCTTGGAATCGCTCTTTTAGGTGATTGGGATGTTTATAACCCTTCCTCCTCCCATGTGATCTATGACGAGCAGTCACCATTTCTCCCATCTTCACATTCTGCATCCATATTTGAAGAGTCTCATGTGCCAGTAGTTGAAGAATCCCCAGTGAGAGTTCAGATATGTACAAAGGCAGAAGACTTAAAAGACCTTGTCCCTGAAAAGAAAAGCACTTTAAATGAAAGTCAGCCTGAGCTAAAGCATCCATCTCTTCTTCAGAAAAATGTGACTAAGAGGGATCCAGCCAACAGTCATGGGCACAGTGACAAGAAAAACGTACCGACAGTAGAAAATGGTGTTACACGAAGAGGTAGATCTGCCAGTCCCAAAAAGTCAGCTACTCGACATCCAGAGGGACATTTGCAAAAAGTTCCCAGTCCTCTAAAAAATGACCCCAAAAGAAGACCCCGAGATCGATCACTCAGCCCTAGGAAAGGAGAGAGTAAAAGCTGTCAGAGCAACAGGGCAGGCTCTGGACATGATCACTGCGGAAGGAGCAGGGGACGGTCCTCTAGCCCAAAGAAGCAGCACAAACTTGAAGGAAGCAAAGACCCTTCAGATGTTGAAGCCAAATTACTGGAGGGTGAGAGTCGGCGTGGAGCGAGCCACACCGGCAACAGTGCCGGACAGGTCCTAGGTGGGAAAGAGAAAGCAGGTGCCGGCAGGAAAGATCTGAAGCAGAGTCACGTGGAAAAAAACAGAACAAGATCTCCAGAGAAAAAAAGCAGGAGAATGGATGAAAAGTTCCTTCCATCCAAAAAGGCCAGTAACACTGCAAGTAGGGTAATGTCTGAGAATGAGAAAGGAAAGAAAGCAAACCCAGGAGAAACATGTTCCAGTAAAGGCAACATGGGAGGGAACGTCCAGCCATCAGAAAAGAAGCCAAAGCCGGAGCATGAAGAGAGGACGCTGTCTAGTAAAGTAGAAGATCACAAAGAAAGAGGACTGGAGGCAGCTAACAGATATGGAGAGAGTGCAAGGCTCAAACCTGAAAGCAGCTCTCCAGCTAAAAAGACACCAATAACTCCAGGACCCTGGAAGGTGCCAAGTGCAAATAAAGTCACAGGCACAGTGGGCGTGGCTGAGAAATAGCTGTGACCTTCAGTACAAAACAAAGAAAAATGAGTTACAATCTTTTCTTACTAAACAACAGCATCTTATGCCCCCAAAGTCTTTTTTTCTTTTCTTTTTTTTTTTTTTTTTTTCCAGAAATTCTGAAATACCTAGGTACATTTTAATTGGAGCATCGAGTTACCTAGGCTGTGTGAAGGGCCTTTTGGATTTCTAAGACCCATCTGTCCCTTGGCTGGCACCCTCCCTCCTGCTCACAAATGCACATGTTGCTGTTAACAGTGGTCACAGCTCACTTTGTGTTTGTGCCAAGTTATCTACTGTATCGTGTCTGTTTATCCTTTTCATTCAGATACTTTCACAGTATTGAAAAACATTAGGTTTGGCTTGGAAGTCCATGTTCTCAATAGCATGTTGCATGTTTACAGAGAGAAATGTCCGAATCTCTGCGGAAGAGCTTGTCAGGTCATCACAAAGATGGCAGCGGCCTCTTCTAGCAGCTCCCAGTGGTGTCCCAGCCTAAAACTAACCCCCAAACATCGCTCTTTTGAAGGAAAAAAGTCAAATATTAATGCTTTCTTAAGGCTTTTTAATTGGCCAAATAAGGTGTTTCAAATAACTGCTAAAGAAATTACTTACAATCGAATGTTTAAAATTTTAGAGAAAGTACTCTAAGCAATAGACTCTGCCTCCTGCTATTATCCAACCCATTGTAGTTGTAGCATCTCAGGTCACCCTCTCTTCATTATAAAACCACAAAGAAGCATGTAGAAGTATTGCTTATTGCTTTTTGGAGAAAAACTAGCAACTCTCTATTTCTGGATATTTGGGTTGTATCTACTACTAAAGTCACTAGTCTTTAATACATAATATATATCTGAAGAGTCAAAATATCCAATAGATTGCACGAGGGACTTAATCATGAAACCAGTTTCACAGCTGGTTACTAGATAGAGCACCAGCTTACCTGGCCACAGATGTCTGAGCTCAGATGTTTAGAAGTGGCACCTGTGTGGAGCCAGTGCAGCAAGGCAGGATGATCATGGTACCTGTGGGTTCCTAACTTCAGCTTTTTAGCTGTATTAACTTCTTATTTGAAAACAAGAAAGGGAGAATAAACATCAGCTTGGCTTGTACCACTTTTCAGAGTTCTGTTTAAAAAATCTAATAAAAGATGTTTGCTGAAAGTTGGAGATAGTTTTAACTCCGTAAAATAGATCCAGGTTTTCGGTCCCCTGGAGCAGCATTCAGTAGCATCTATAAATACAGGTTCGCTCCCAGAATAAAACTGTTCTATGGAATATTTGAACACACTTGCTCTGTCACCCCGAGCTCATCTTGTTGTGAAACTCATTATGTCCAGGCCCTTCCCTCTGCGTGTCTGTGAAACTCTGTAATGTAACAGCCTTGTCAGCCTGTGTAGATAACTCGTGCTTCTCAGAGTGAGACGCTTGACATCCCTCTTCATCAGAACTATATTTACCCATTATTGTAACTACTTGAATAGAGCAAAATTAGGAGGCTTGATAAACGCTAAGAGTTTAGTACCACAAAAATGATTTATTTTCCCTATAGTCCACAATTAGTGATACAAATCCTATTTTTATTGTTAACTGTGACATAACTTTGATGTCATCATTGTCAGTCTGATGTGGCTCTTCCTTTCTAAGTAACCTGTCACTGTACTGATTATATACTGACTTAGCAATGTGGCCTTGGAATGCTAAGCAAAATATGGATGTATTGGTTGTAAATGTTTATATATGTACAGTACCTTTATATATACACTTGAGGTTCTGATTAGAGAAAGAGATCTGTAAATCGCTCGTTATTTTTTATATAGATATTAAAAAAAAAACAAAAAACATTTCATGGTCTGCATTTTTTTTTTAACCATAGCTTTGTTTAATGTTGCTTCCTATTTGTGGAGTGAGTTTCCATCATTTGTATTCTCAAACAGATTTTGTCCCTCCAAGTAACAAACATTAAAAATCCCATAATCAGGAAGATTCTTATACTGTGACTTTACCTGTACAACTAGATTTTTATCCATATATGAAATCTGAGTTTAATACCATTATACCCATTTTTTCACTTTTCAATGTAAATAAAATAACTTTGTATAAATAATTTGCTACTAAAAATATTTTCCTGCACTGTCAGGGAGAAAGGACAGTTTGTCTTGTTAGAAGTTCAGTTACTAGACATTTGTAATGGATATTGTAGTGTAAGTCCAGTTACCATGAGGTCACCAAATTGTTTCAGCAGAGTGTGGCAATTCACATTACTATTGAAAGTCATTTTATTTACTTTAAACCTACTTTAGGATGAAGTGTTCTGACTTTATTTCATTTAACTCTTAGTAGGAATAATACCTAAAATCTACTTTAAGACCCTGGTTAATTTAATACTCTTGAGAAAAATTCCTACCTGCTGTAGCACTAAAAATAAAACCAAATCCCCTATCCCCCAGGCCTCACAGTGATGACATGTCGGAGCAAAGCCTGGGGCACGTGGCAGCAAGCTAGTTTTGTTGTTTCCGTGGACATGCTATCTTAGGTCAACCAGGCAGCAGAGTTTGGGGATGCCATGACTTTGACCTCCACAGTGAGACTGGGGCTGGGGTCCTGAAGCACTGTCTTCTCGTGTAGTTACATGGGTCCTGTGGACCACCAAGCAACTCTGAAACACGGTCAACTATTTCAGAAGTCTTGGACCTTGAAAAGCATTTGGCTTTTAATTTTTATGTGAGAATATCTTGCTATTTAAAAAGGAAATAGCTGGGTGTGGTGGTACATGCTTATTATCCTAGCTACTCAGGAGGCCAAGATAGGAGGATCACAAGTTCAAGGCAAACCTGGGTAACTTAGGGAGGCCCAATCTCAAATTAAAAGGGCTGCAGATATAACCTTTTGGTAGACCACCCCTGGGTTCAATCTCTAGTACAGAAAGATAGGAGGGAAGGAGGGGAGGGAAAAGTGGGAGAAGGAAGGGATGGATATTCTCATGTAGAAAAAAAGCCAACTGCTTTTAAAAATGTGTGGACAAATGAAGAGTTTTATGTTTACTATGTCCATTATGCACAGAGTTGGGTTTTAAGAAACCAAGGAGTACTCAGGTTGAACTGTTAGGACAGGATGCCTAATGACTTCCCATAAAGATATATGTAAATTAAAATTTAGGCCAGGCATGGTGGTGCAAGATAGGAGAATTACAGGTTTGAGGCCAGCCTCCGCAACTTAGTGAGACCCTGGTTCTTTTATGTATATATGTATGTATGTATGAATGTATGTATGTATGTGTTTATGTATATATGTATGTACATACATATGTACTGGGGATTGAGACCCTGGCTCTTCCCCGCCCCTCCCCTGTTTATTTATTTTGGTATTGGGAATTGAAGCCAGGAACATTTTACTTCCAAGCTACACCCCCATCCCTTTTTGTTTGTTTTGAAACAGGGTCTTGTTAGGTTGCTGAGAGTCTCACTAAATTGCTGAGACTGGTCTTGAACTTGAAATCCTCCTGTCTTAGCCTCCCAAGCACTGGAATTACAGGCTTGTGCCACCACACCTGTCTTATTTTTTTGTTTTTGAAACAGGGTCTTGCTTGGTTGCTTAGAGTCTCACTACATTGCCGAGGTTATCCTCAAACCTGTGGTCCTGCTGTCTCAACATCCCAAGTACTGGGATTATAGCTGTGCACCACCACACCTGGCTGAAACTGTTTCAAAATAATAAATAAATAATATACATACATATATACATACATACATAAATGGGCTGGGGTCGTAGCTCAGAAGTAGAATGCCCCTGGGTTCAGTCCCCAGTACCAAAAATTAATAAGCTAGAGCTTAGGGTACAATGTGCTCCCAGAATGAAGGAGCACTGGGGTAAATGTAAGTGCTAAAAATATGATGTTCCATTCTGCCTGGAGGACTATATCAGAGCCACCTTTTACATTGTCACAGCATGCTCCAATGCCTAGAAGCCACCAATGCCATTTAAACAGGTTTGTTTATATAGGTAGCTCTTTTCTCATTCTGCTATTAGAGTTTATTGGCAATATAATGACTTAAAGTATGCCATAATTACCACTTGAAGTCTATACACTTCAGTTAACTGAATTAAGATCCCACTAACCTGAATATATTTTCATTGTTTGAGTAGCATCAAGTGTAAGAAGGGAATATGAAGGTTTATAAAGAGATGACATTCTAATAGAAAACTCTGAATCTTCTCTTCTACATTAAAATCTGAAACAGCCAAGAGCTTTTATTTATCCTTGAGCTGTATTTCACAAAGAATCCTGTGGGTATGTTGGTTTTATAATATTTATAATAAAGTTAAGTAGAAAAATTAGCAAATCCACAAATTAAGAGGCTCATTTTGTCCTTAATAAAGGACATTTGTTAGCTTGGAACATTACTGCAGCCTCTAGGCTCAGGACACTCTGCAGGAAAGGTACAGAATTATTACACATTTGTGTCAAGATTCATCACTCAACATGGGCACCAATAACTAAAAGAAGCAAAAGATGACTTAATATTACTAAACTAGTCAATGCAGGTATATAAATTAATGAATTTACTTCTTGATATTCCCAATTCACATACTACATTTCAGAGCCCATTTTGACTAATTTTTTAAAAAATGAACATTTGAAAAAATAATTTTCAATAGTGCATATAAATCCACTTACCTCTAAATACAATAAGCCAAAATTAACAAAACCCATATACTTTGTGAGACATCCTGGTATTTAGAATTTTCTTACCTGTTCCAGAAAGTCAGGAAAATCATACTCCAATTAGGCAAGTATTTGGTTGGTTATTCAACTTTTCCAAGTGTTTTATTATATTGGGCCAGAGTTTACACTAAGGAAATATGTAGATCATAACTTCATGGCAACTTTAGGAGGGATAATTTGCCCCAGCACAACAGGTGATAAAATTAACAGGTATTTTTCTTACCCTTTTATTTCTATTCCAACTAAGTAAACGGTTTAACCTAATTCTGTCTTTCATCTTGGTTTAAATTTTTCATTAATATATTATCAAAGTCTTACCACTTTGTGGGAATCAAACAAAAGCACACATTTTTAGAAGTTGCATAGGCATACATGAGCGCTGAGGCAGGAGAACCATGGATTACAACTCTTCCTTCCTCACAGGAGAAGTGGCGTGAATGGAAACAGACTCAAGTTCTGTTCTTCATCCTGTGCATGTTTGCTGAGCAGCACCTGCTATGGAGTAAGTACTGATCTGTGTTGGGGAACATGAGAGTGATCAAGAAAAAGCCCCTGCTTTCAAGGGGCTTACATTCTAGTGGGAGGGACACACACAAGTAGGCCAAAGAATTGTAATGAATTGCGTGAAGGAAATTAACAGATAAAACTGGTATCTAGTGTCATCAGAGAAGGCACCCTTCTAAGGAGCTAAAAGATAAGCAGCAGCCATCCAGGGATGAACCTAAGAAAATACATTCCAGGCAGAAGAAAGAAGCTTGACAGTGTGTAGTGCAAGGAGGGAGGCTGTACCTGAGGAAGTGGGGGAAGGGACGCAGGCTTGACGAGGAAGGGCTTCGGAGACAGCCAGCAGAGCCAGAGGGGTAAAACAGGAGTGACGGGAGTATTGTTGCCACTGTGCACACACTTTCCTGTGGCTGTGGAGGGCTGCATGTAGAAGGCAACTCTGAAAGCAGACAAGCGGATCAGCAGGGGGCCAGGCCAGCATGGTGGCCCCGGGCTGAAATAGACTGGTGTGGCCTGGTGATGCACAAGACATGGAGCCTCTGGCTTGAGCAACTGCTAAACTTTGTGTCAATAAAGTGAAGAAAACATTTGTTCTCTCCCCCTTAAAACAAAACAAAACAAAAAAAAAACACGGAAAAAATACATGAAAAAAATGGATTTTAGTAGCTAGGCATGGTGATGCTTATAATCCCTGTACTTGGGAGGCTGAGACAGGAGGATTGAAGGTTTGAGGTCAACCTTAGCAACTCAGTGAGATCCTCAAGAACCAATCAAGATCCTGTTTCAAAATAAAAACACCTGGGGGTATAGCTCAGAGGTAGAATGCCCCTAGGTTCAGCCCCCAGTACCATAAAAGGGCAGGGAAAGCCAGGCATGGTGGCACACACTTGTAATCCCAGTACTTGATAGGCTGAGACCAGAGGATCCGAGTTTGTGGCAGCCTCAGCTACTTGAGGCTCTCTGCAACTTAGTGAGACCCTGTTTCAAAATAAAAGAATAAAAAATAGGACTGGGGGTGTAGCTCCGAGGTAGAATGCCTGAGTTCAATCACCAGTACCACAAAAAAGGGGGTGTGGGGAAGATAGCCAGGCATTGTGGTGGACACCTGTAATCCAAGTAGTTGGGGAAGCTGAGACAGGAGGATTGCAGGTGTGAAGCCAGCCTCAGCAGCTTAGCAAGGCTCTGAGCAACTTTTAGAGATGCTGTTTTTTTTTTTTTTTTTTTTTTTTTTTTTTTTTTTTTTTTTTTTTCGGTACTGGGGATTGAACTCAGGGGCATTCTACCTCCGAGCTACACCCCCAGCCCTATTTTTTTTATTCTTTATTTTTAAACCGAGTCTCAGTAAGTTGCAGAGTGCCTCACTAGGTAGCTGAGGCTGGCCGCGAACCCGGATCCTCCGGTCTCAGCCTCCCAAATGCTGGGATTACAAGCGTGCGCCACCACGCCCGGCTCTAGAGATGCTGTTTTTTAATAAATAAAATGGGGCTGGAGGTACAGCTCAGAGGTAGAATGACCCTGGGTTCAATCTTCAGCACCAAAAGGGCAGCAGGCAGGAAAATATGCCAAATGAGGATAAAATTGCTAAAAAAAAAAAAATCCCTAAAATAATTGCTGTCTTAATGTCCTTGTTTATTACTCTGGTTAAATAAATATGTGAAACAAGGTGAAGGAAAACGTAAGTTCATTAAGGAGAGATGTGGAAGTGTGTGTGTGTGTGTGTGTGTGTGTGTGTGTGTGTGTGTGTTACTGGGGATTGAACACAGGTGGGTTCTACCTCTGAGCTACACTCCAGACCTATTATATATTTTGTTTTGAAATAGGGTCTGAGTTGCTGAGGCTGGCCTCAACCTGAGATCCTTCTGTTTCAGCCACCCCAGTACTGGGATTACAGTAGGTATGTGCCAATATGCTCCACTGAAAGATATTTTTTTAAAAGACTAAAATCAAACTTTTACAGGTGAGAAATACATCGGATGGGATTAGCAAATTAGCGCAAAAGAACCAAGCATGGTGGCACATTTGTGTAATCCCAGCAACTCAGGAGGCTGAAGCAGGAGAATTGCAAATTCGAGGCCAGCTTGTCTCAAAAAATAAAAAAGGCTGGGGGGTGTAACTCAATTATAAAGCACCCCTGGGTTTGACACCCCCCCACCCAGTATTGGAAAAAGAAAAAAGAACAGGTTGAAGGTACAACAGAAGAAACTAACCAAAAATTTGAAACAACAACAACAACAAAAAGTCCCAGAGAACTACAGTAATATATGCATGCCCGTGTTCACAGCAGCACAATTCACAATAGCCAAATTATGGAACCAACCTAGGTGTCCATCAACAGAGAAATAGAGGAATGGATTACAAAATTATGGGAAATACACACAATGGAATTCTACTCAGCAATAAAGAAGTACAAAATTATGTCATTTGCAAGAAAATGGAAGAACCCAGAGAACATTATGTTACGTGAGATTAACCCATCACTCAAAGTGAAGGGTCATATGTGTTCTCTAATATGCCCAAGCTAGGGAGTAATGGGGACTCCAGACAATGGAGGAGAAACCTCAGTGGAGCCAGGGAGGTGGTCTAGGGAAGGGGAGGGAACACAAAGTGCTGTGTGAATGTATGTCAATGTCAACATGATTTACATTGTGCGAGACTATAATACACCAATAAAAGCATATAAAATAAATAAATGAAAAGGGCTCTCAGGACTGTATAAAATAAATTTCAAAGAGGAGAAAATAAAGCACTGTAATTGCTAACAAAAAATAAACCATCAAACAGTCTAACATACGTGTAAATTCAAATTCTAGAAAGAAGTGGGTAAGAGTGGAATATAGAAAGATTATTTTAAGAAATGACAAAATTCTCCCAAATTTCATTCTATAAAAATATAAAACAAAATGAAAACTATAAACCCACAGATTTAGTAAGTCCAACAAACCCTAAGCACAAAAAAAATGAAGAAAACTATACCAATACACATTATAATTAAATTGCAAAAATTCAATGGTAAAGGTAAAATTTTAACAGCAGCTAAAATGTTTGTAAAAAGACATACAGAGGAACAAAGAAAAAAGTGAAGCAAACGGTGTCAGAAACAACACAATCCAGCCAGGCATGGTTGGCGCACACCTATAATCCCAGTACTTGGGAAGTGGATCACGGTTTCAAGGTTAGCACCTGCAACTTAGCAAAATCCTCAGCAACTTAATGGGAGCCTATTACAAAATAAAAAGTGGAACTGGGTATGGTGGCACATGGTTGTAATACCAGTACTTGGGAGGCTAAGATAGGAAGATCACAGGGTTTGAGGACAGCCTCAGCAGGTAGTAAGGCTCTCATCAACCTAATGAGACCCTGTTTCCAAATAAATAAAATCGGGTTAAGGGTATAGCTCAAAGGTAGAATGCCTCTGGATTCAATCTCCAGTATGACAATAAATAAATAAATACATACATACATACATACATACATACATACATAAATACATAGTGGAAACTGGAGGCATAGCTTGGAGGTGGAATGCCTCCATGTTTAATGTTATTCTCTTGCTATATAAGTAAAGCAAATGTATTTAGGCCAGGGTCTCACTGAAGGAGAAGTGTCTTGTCATCTTTTTAAGAGTAAACTAAATATTCTATAAACATGTGCAAACACGGCCCTAAATAAATCTAGACTCTAAAGGTTTATTGGTGTGAAATTAAATTCTTACTGGCCAAATGCCTGTTTTGATGAGTTGACTTACAAACATTTTTGTTAAGCTCAGGAATTTTAATAATGTAGTTCACAGAACAGTACAAGGCCATGTGAAAAGAATGATTGCATCTTTGTTAATTTCAGCAATTATTTTGTTCTTTTGACCTAGAGAACTAGTTATAATCTGGTTATAATTTGGACCTCCAAGTTATTCTTAATTCTCTATTCTTTGATTTAAACAGAATGAGATATAATTCTCCTTATAACATGTAACAACACTAATACACTAACAACAGTAAAATTAAGGCAGTATTTTCATTCTACCAAATATGTAACAGAGACTGCTTCAAATTGTCCACTTATACTTCACACTGATCTTGCAAAGCACTATTTGAAGCCTGACGTTGGAATACAGGGCGCAGCTCTTGCACCTGCTGTGAGCTTGCAACCTGTTAGTTGGGAGACTGTTTTGGAAATGACCTTGCATCTTAGAAATCAAGGTATATCCTCATGAGAATGTGCTCCATCTGGTAACAAGCAATTATAGTGCAAAATAGGGCTCCATTGTAATCTGCTTTGTTAGTGAAAATGATAAAACAGCATATTGATAAGCTAGGACACTTTCAGTATCTCTAATTGTGTCTCTCTTAGAATTTTGCTTCATTGGATACAGTAAGATGTGGAAACACTGAGTATATGTTGCCCTTGGGGCCTCAGAGAACTTAATTTCCTAAAGCAGTTTATTGACTATGTGAAATGGCAAGCAGGTACCACAGATGACACTCACAGGGAGCCACCACCCAATGACACTTGGAAGTGATTATGGTTAACATCACAGGCATGACACTGAACAATGTAGAGATGCACAAACATTTGAACTTAGACATAGCAGTTATTGGCTTTATGTAATAAAGGAAGCACTTTTAACTTAAAAAAATTATAAATGCCATGTAGCATTTAAAATGGCTACAAATTTTTGGTGACACACTTCTAGTTCAGATTATTTGCTTCCTATGTTTCTTCACAGGAATCATCAGTGAGATTTTAAAAGGACTTTCAGTAGCAATAACAAATGCCTAGTGTGGATTTACTAAGTGCTAAATTCTTTACTCTGTGCTAAGTACCTTACATGATAATCTCACTTAATCTTAACAACCTTGTTAGGTAGTTATCCTTATTTTAACAGGTGAGGAAAATGAGATACAAAGAGGTTAACTTATCCCAGATTTTTTTCTGTGTGTGTGTGTGTGTGTGTGTGTGTGTGTATTAGTTAGTTAGTTACTGGGGACGGAACCCAGGGGCATTCCACCTCCAACCTCCACTCCCAGCCCTACTTTATTTTTAATTTGAAACCAGGTTGATGAGAGTCAACCTCACTACTTGCTGAGGCTGTCTTCAAACCTGAGATCCTCCTGTCTCAGCTTCCCAAGTACTGGGATTACAAGCATGCACCACCATACTTGGCTTAATTTGTCCAAGATTATAAAGCTAATAAGAAGCAGGGCTAGAATTTGAAATCAGAAACATCTGACCTCAATCCCCAGACTCTTGAGAAATTCATCTTTAAGCTTTGCAAATCTTCCCTGCATACAGAATAGATATACTGATTCCAAGTGAGTACATGCTCTACACATAATAACCTAGCATCACAAAATCTTATTATTAAAATGTTTGGCTTTTAGTTTTCCTCAAGAGATTCTTCAAAGCAGGTAACTTGATATGTAAGAATGCCAATGTTTTCATTAACATGCATATGCTGCACGTGTGACGGGATGCTGGTAAGAGAACCTGCATCATCCAAGGCAAGGCCCCGTTGAGGACCTGAAAGCGTGCTGAAGACTGGATGTGTTGAGATGCACAACAGATAAACTATTAACATGGAAACCACATTGTATGGACAGAAGGAGTAAACATACACTTACACTTTTCATGCTGTGTTACCTGGCACAGTGTGTGCATGACTCACCAACAACTATAGTTATCAGAATTAACTCACAATCAGAAACTAAACATTTCTCCACAACTGAACAGAAATTCAGTTTAAAACATTATTTTATCCTTTTACCACAAAAATAAACAAGTAAAGCCTAGAAACTGAAATTCTCCAGTAAAGTTCTTTTATTTGGATGCAACCTAAAATAGTTTGATCTCTTTGCTAGAGAAAAGAAATCTCCAAATTGTATAGACTATAATAGAAAAGTACTGAATTTGCATATTTCCAATAAAAGATATTTGCTTCATGTTTTGGGGATCTACCAGTTACCCAAAAGACTATTTCCAGAAAATATAACTGTCACAGTATTGAAGTGCCCAGAATAAATTTCCTAACTTAGAAGACTGTCTTTGTGTTACCATAACACATAGACAGTCTTTAGCCTGCTGACTATTCATACTGTTTGAAAACCATGAAGGAACAGGTGTTTAGCTTTCATGTCTGGCAGATAGGACTTGCTCCTCTGGGGAGGCCGGCGTTAGGATTGGCAGAGCCGAGAGCACTTGTGCGTGGACAGGCACATGGGTATCCCACTGGCTTCCACAGTCATCTCTTTCCTCAACGGGTAGGTGCTGATGCCTGCCCAGGGGCAGTCCAGACATATGACTCAGCTCATGACTTAATTTTCCACAGCTAAAAAAAAAAGAAAATCATCAAAAAAGTTAGTTTTAAAACAAATCAGTGGATTTAGAAGTACACACACATGACTGTGAACCAAGCACCCTCTATATAAGAACCTATCAACTGTGGAATAGCAACTGTAGAACATTACAGAGAAAAAACATTGAAAACTTCCAAGATCAAAAATGACAACGTGTAACTCACATATTGAGAGTTATCATGCATCCTATCTCTGTATTTTCTAGACCAGAGTAAGACCCTTACCCAGTCCATGCAACTGACATGAAATTCAACTGATTAGACCACCAATCCAAATGCCTATTTCTTTACCTCAAGAGTCAAGGTATGCTACACACACACACACACACACACACACACACACACAGATTGTTATGCACAGTAATTTTAGTGGTCATCACACTTACTCTTATATTAAATCCTAGAAGATCACTTATAACTCCTGAGACAGCAGAAAGGATAACTACTCTTGTAATATTATAGATTAAGGGATTCATTGTCAGTCCATACAGTCTAAATGGTGTGTCCAGCTCCTAGAAAAACATTAAAGAATTGAAATGAGACACATTTTTTTTTTTTTTTTTTTTTTTTTTTTTGTGGTACTGGGGATTGAACCCAGGGCATTCCACCTCTGAGCTATATCCCCAACCCTATTTTTTACTTCTTTTATTCTTTATTTTGAAACAGGGTCTCACTAAGTTGCAGAGGGCCTCACTAGATAGCTGAGGCTGGCCGGGAACCCAGATCTTCCAGTCTCAGCCTCCCAAATGCTGGGATTACAAGTGTGTGCCACCACGGCCGGCTGAGACACATTTTTTCAATAACTATCAGTGATTTCTTCCTTTCTCTCTCTCTCATGCACACGCATGCTCTACCACTAAGCCACACCCTAACCCTTTTTTTTTGCAGTACTAGAGATTAAACACAGTGTCTCATGCATGCTAGGCAAGTGCTCAACCACTGAAATTACACCCCAGGTCATTTTATTTTTTATTGTGAGACAAGTTTCACTAAATTGCCCCAGCTGGCCTCAACCTTGTGATCCTCCTGCCTCAGACTCCCACGTAAATGGGATTATAGGTATGTACCAACACACCCAGCTTTTGCTGTTTTTTAAGTCTTAGGTGAGGATGATTGCTTTAAGGCTGTCTTTCTTTAATATTCAAGAGCTACCTTTAAAAAATCTGTAATCTAAGCCAGGCATGGTGGCACATGCCTATAATACCAGTACTTGAGACGCTGAAGCAGGAGGATCAAAAGTTCGAGACTAGCTTCAACAACTTAAAGAGACCCTGTTTCAATAAAAAAAATAAAGCTAGGGGTGTAGCTCAAAAGTAGAATGCCCCTAGGTTCTATTCCCAGTACCAAATAAATAAATAAATAAATAATAAATAAATAATCAATTCCTATCTACTTTTCCATGACCTACATTTTTTAAGGTAGATTGAAGCAATATGTCATTTGTCATAAAAAGAATTTTTTTTAATGTGATAGGCATTAGCGTTCAGCAGAATCTGGGCAATAAAGTCAGAATTTTTTTTATATAGTTATTAAACCCAAACCATCAGGTTGGCATTTTGAACTACAAAATATGGCACCTATTACTAGGTTATTTTCTAAGAAGTAAAATGTTGATTTAATTAATTTAAAACAAGCTCAGTTCACTTTTTCTTAAGCAAAAACACTACATGGAGGCTGCAGCTGGAGCCCAGGGCCTCTGCACAGAGCCTGTGTTGTGGGTTTCAGGCTTTGGCCAGTGAATTACTGATGTGGTGGTGAACACACGTCTTTCCAGAGGTTGGGGATGAGCATCCGTAGGTCATGGTGGGGCATCTGAGGCGGCCATGGTGTAGTGGCAGTGGTGGACACCAGCCACTGGCAGCTGCTTCTTGAGCACAAGGCCCAGGCGATGCTGGAGGCTCTGGGAGCGGGCTGAGGCCACTGAGAGCAGCAGATCCCTCACAAGGACAGTGTGGGGCTTGACTGTCATGCAGCTCATCAGCCCCCAACATGGGATGATGGGGGCTTGGTGGTGTCAGTGGCCACCTCCCTGCACACCAACCCCCAGACTAACGTGGCCTGCATTGTCCCTCATGATCACAAACACAGCCAGGCAAGGCTCTGCTTTCACACGGGCATGTGTAAGGGATGTCCCAAGGAAAAAGTCAGTGATCTCTGACTCCTTGAGTAGCAGGGAGAAGAGGTGGATCTTGAAGGACATGTGACCGGGCCACTCTGTTCACAGCCTCGGCCTGGCCCTCACCCTGAAGCCTCAGCATCAGAGCAACCACTGGGGCCTCGGCCACAGTTTGCTGTTTCTCAGTGAAGATGCTAATTTAATTTAAATTATAGTATAGCTATGTCATAAAATATTACTTACTTTTAACAACTTGGTGGACAGCTTTAAGACATTATTTACTAGAGTGAGCTGTTCTTTCTTATTTGGCTTTTTTTCCATCTTAAGATATAAATTAATCTAAGGGAAGGAATACAAATTAAAGTAAATTTCATAGAAAAAAATATATATATGTTATGATACATAAAACTTGACAGATTCTGAGAATCATGTTCTCAAGTAAAATATGTTTTGAGGCAGGCGTGGTGTTGCATGCTTGTAATCCCAGTACTTGGGAGGCTGAGACCGGAGGATCCGGGTTCGCAGCCAGCCTCAGCTACTTAGTGAGGTCCTCTGCAGCTTAGTGAGACCCTGTTTCAAAATAAAGAATAAAAAATAGGACTAGGGATGTAGCTTGGAGGTAAAATGCCCCTGGATTCAATCCCCAGTAGTGAAAAAAAAATGTATGCTTTGACTCTCCAGCAGCTATTTCTACAGAGAATATGTGTCATGTGCCCTACCCCCCTTCCCTATTCAGTCCCCCTTTGGCAAAGAAAAACTACTTATAAATGATGAAGCTATTTAAATATCAAAACAATGAAAATGTTTAATATTAATTGTAATATAATAAGCATGTAAATTCCTTGAGTTCAAAAACTGCATTTTTTTCCTCTCAGTATCACCCATATAATCTACTATCCTCATTAAACATTTGTGAAAAGGAGGAGGATAGTTGCTTTTAACTTGCTAATTCCTTATTTTTCCCCCCTTATAAGAAGAATCTTCCATTATGATTCTAAGGAGAAAAAAGTCTAATGATTCCAAATGTTTTTACTTAAAGTTTATGGATGAATTTAAAATTAAAAATTTAAAAATCACTTTATACTTCTCTGTATTTACAAGAAACATTTCTGAAGCTTAGTATATATTAATACAGAAAAACACGTATTTTCAAAACACTAAATAATGTATTCTGTAGCTACCTGATAAAGAAATTCGAATGTTTCTAACACATTAAATGGCAAGTACTCTAAAGATCCAATACTTGATGTAGAATAAGAGATTAAATGCATGCTCCACTGCCACCAATAAAATACCTCTATAGTATTTGCAATCTATCAGATTTTTTTTTTTTTTTGCGGTACTGGGGATGGAACCTAGGGGCATTCTACCTCTGAGCTACACCCCAGCCCTATTTTTATTCTTTATTTTGAAACAGGGTCTCACTAAGTTGCAGAGTGCCTCATTAAGCAGCTGAGGCTGGCCGCGAACCGGGATCCTCCAGTCTCAGCCTCCCAAATGCTGGGATTACAAGCATGCGCCACCACGCCCGGCCTCCATTAGTTCTCGAGTCCTACAGTCCTGGGGCAGGTGGGAAGATGTTATACCCGATATATAAGGAGTAAACAACTGGCTGCAGCAAAGTGACCTGTGAGGTCATATGGCTAGAAAGTGATGAGTATATAATAGGACTCAACCCTGAACGTTCAACACAAATCTTACAGCCTATTACACCACCTCTACTGAGCAAATGTGACAGGGCCAACCAATACCTGCTCGGTAAGTAATATGGAAACATTGCTGTATTTCTTGTTGGTTTCAGACCCCAGTGAGGTCAGGCGTAGTAAGAAAAGTAGTAGAGCCGTTTCCCAGATCAAAAACTCCCAGTTATAAGCATCATTCAGGAAAGTTTTATGTCCTTGAAGAACCTACCAAAGGACCAAGGAAAGTTCAGTTTTAATCATAAAGTTATATAATTATTCCTTTATTCCATCAATTTTAAAACATTGTTAAGAGTCCAATATTTTAATACTCAGAGAAAAAGAATTTTAATACTATTATGTATAATCATGGATTTCTCTACATTTCAGATTTATTTCCTTTTCATGAAAGACAGAGAGGATCTAGAAGTAAAGGAGAAAAACATAACAATAAATAAAATAAGACAAAAGTATCCAGCTACTTTAACCACCACGGTCCCCTCACAAGTAGATGGTGACCACTGCTCAAAAGACTAAATCTGCATCAGGTCTAAAGAGATCCCTAAAATGTGTGGTTCATAGGACTAGAAAAACCTAAGGGTCAGTTCCTTATTCCATTTTCAATACAAATAATAATAGCAGAGTACTTATTATGTGTCAAGTTTTCCTTTTTATGTGTATGTGGTACTGGGGACAGAATCCAGAGGCATTCTGCTTCAGAGCTATATCCCTGGCCCTATTTTATTTCTTATTTTGAAACAAGGTTTTGCTAAGATACAGTACACTGACCTCAAACCTGTGATCTTCCTATCTCAGCTTCCTAAGTACTAGGATTCCATACACACACATGTATATCACCATGCCCAGCGGTATGTTAGGTGTTCTTTTTCTTTTGAAACAGGGTGTCATTGATTTGCTGAGGCTGGCCTCAAACCAGCCTTCCCCCTGTCTCAGCCTCCCAAGTACTAGTATTATAGGCATGTACCATCATGCCAGGCTTGTCAGATTTTCCTTTTGTGTTTGTGTGTTGTGGGGGGAGGTACTGGGGATTGAACCCAGAGACATTCTACCTCCAAGCTACACCTCCAGCTCTATGTTATTTTTATTTTTGAAATAAGGTCTTGCTAGGTTGATAGAGTATCACTACTTGCTGAGGCTATCCTTGAACCTGTAATCCTCCTGTCTCAGCCTCCCAAGTGCTGGGATTACAAGTGTGCACCATCATGCCCAACTGGCTTGTCAGTTTTTCAGACAAAAGCTTTTATTGTAATTAAAATTTGAGCCAGGCATGGTTGCACATGCTTGTAATCCAGGAGGCTGAGACAGGAGGATTTAGCCTCAGCAACTTAGTGAGGCCCTCTGCAACTTAGTGAGACCCTGTTTCAAAATAAAAGAATAAAATAGGGCTAGGGTTGTAGCTCAGAGGTAGAATGCCCCTGGGTTCCATCCCCAGTACCACAAAATAAGATAAAATAATAAAATTTGTTGACTTAAAAGTAAAGAAATTTACTCAAGCAAGCCCAAGCACGGTAAGATAATTTATTGACAAATATATAGAGAATTCTCACAGATACCAAATGCAGGTCTTTTGAAAAACAGGATGTCAGTCAGGCATAGTGGTATACATGTACAGTCCACTGGATGGCTGAGACAGGAGGATCACAAGCTAGAGGCTAGCAGTGTGTGGTAACTTAACAAGACCCTGTTTCAAAATAAAAACTAAAATAGGGCTGGGGGTGTAGCTCACAAGAAGTTGCCCTTCTGCCGCTCTTCCCTTAGAGCCAGATGGCCTTCCCTCTCCACTCCTCGGGACAATTCCTTGCCTTACAAGACTCATGTTTTCTGCTTCCCCATCAACTTTGGCTTATGCCAGCTTTGGTTCATCATGGCACCTTATGGCCCCACTGACCCTTTCTGACCTTTCTTCTCCAAAATCCACCACTGATATCTTATATTCTTACCTCTAATTTTCAAGATAATATGTTTAGCTCAGTCTGGGTCAGGCTACCCCAGTCAGTTAATTATAACTGGGAAAACGAAAGTAACAACTAGCAGCAACAGAGGCCTACCTGTTCAGAAAGGTGACACAATTCGTTACACAACATATTTCTTCTATACAAATCATAGCCAAATGGCTACAAAAGCAAACACAAAGAAATGAATCTTAAAATAAGACAGAAAAAAGTATAATACTTTAAAAAAAAACAGCAATAAGACTAACAACTAAGTTCTCAAGATAAAATATGGAAATTAGAAGCAATAAAATCCAAAAGTGACAAAGGTAACTAACCAGCAACCTAGAATTCCATTTCCAGTGAACAATATCCTTCAACAATGAAAGCAATAAGATGTTTCAAATAAGCAAAAACAGAGAATCCATCACTGGCACTAAAATAAATACTAAAGAAGTTACTCAGGTAGAAGGAAAATCATCCCAGAAAAACACAGAAATGCAAGAAACAATGGAAAGGTGTACACACATGAGTAAATATAAATGAATAATCAACTACACAAAACAATGATACTCCCATCTTTTGGGTTTAGACTATCTGTAAAATAAAATAATAGACAATAACAACACAAGATGAAGGAGTAAATGAAAGTGTTCTAAAGTCTTTAGCAGTATCAAAGAAGCTGTGAATGAGAATATTCTAAGGTCTTAGCACTATCAAAGAAGCTGTAGTTTTTTTCTTTTTTTCTCGTACTGGGAATTGAATCCAGGGGCATTCTACCTCCAACACCCCCAAGCCCTATTTTTACTCTTTATTTTGAAATGAGGTCTCACTAAGTTACTAACGGCCTCACTAACTTGTTGAGGCTGGTCTCAAACCTGTCATCCTCCTATCTCAGCCTCCCATGTACTGGGATTAGAGGCATGTGCCACCATGCCCAGACAGGAAGCTATAATTTTATTAGATTATGATAATTTGAAAGATTTTGATCTATTAATATCTCAGATTACTAGTAAAAGAATATATAACAAGTTAATGTAAAGGATTAAATAGGAATAGTAAAGAATCTTTGACTAGTAAGAGAGGAAAAAATGGAGAGGGGGAGGTGGGATCCCGAGGGAAGCACAAGTGCTGTGTGCATATATGGTTCTATCACTCTGAACCTCACTATGATGTATAATTACAACGCACCAACAAAAGTAGATTAAAAATAAACAAGTAAATAATGTATATTTAAACACACAGTGACCCGATGTAAAACAGAAAGTGAACCCTATAACTGAATTTCCATTTTGCATTTAAACAAATATGAAACTTTTACCTGGGCACAACAAATGAAAGCAATTGAAAGTGTCAGTAAGAAGATCGAAGACACAACCACGTCGACCGACCGCTGTGGACCCCGCCTCTGTGGAGTGAGATGCATCATTAATGTTTCAGACTACTGTCCCAGACACAAGAGCCCTCCCATTGGCAAACCTCAGGGTTGTACCACTTTAATGTGAAAATAAATGTTTATAGATGTTTCTGACACAGGATCTTAACATATTTATAGTACAACTTGAAGCATTGAACTCCACACCTTTCCAAATTAAGAGGGTGAATGGTTCATTAATATATTTTCAGCTGGATTATTTCCCAAAAATAAAAAATGTAATATTTAATTACTCTGCCCTAGGAAACTTTTATCTTTCTAAGCCTTTATTCATCAGCTTTATAGATACAGAACATCCATTTTGCTGTCTAACACTTCTGTTGGCCACTAGTACAATCTGCTCGGTGCCCACAACTACTCTGCCTTCTGAGGACTGTGGCAGGAACTCCAAGGAGCGTGTTCTTTGCATATTCCTGCATAGCTTCTACTGCTAGTGAAATAAAACTCACCTTTAGATAGGAACGGAGCGACAACCATATTTTAATGTTCTCCACCTTTTTAAGCCTGAAGTGAGGTATTTCATATTTCCTAGCTTTCCTGGCAGAAGTAATATGGCTGAATAGTTTTGCAAATAAGAATCTCTAGAAGAGGTTAAAAAAAAATAACAAAGTGAAATGTATATGTGTCTCTCTCTGGGTGTGCATTCATATAATTGTCAACAGTATTCCAGGATATTTAAAATGCTCAAAGGAATGAAATTCTTATCAACAATCACTAAGATTGGCAGCGAAAAAACTTCACTAATAGTTCAGTTAGCCTATTGTCTCCCAAGCATAATAAATAATGAAATGCTTCTCCACAAAATGGCACATCCTTCACATGGAAAGGTATATTCTTTGGAGACTTTCAGTGAATCCTCAACTTCACAAACTCAAATGTTTATACTTTATTCTGGCTTACTTCCAAATCACTGTCTTGTGCATATCACCAATATATTACGTCCTCAATCCATAACTCACAAAATTTCAATGAATCTATTTCTCACTTGGCCATTTTTCACAAGAACATTATCACTTTGAGAATTACTATATATGCTATGGGACAATAAAGTCACACTGAAGTGCTGTCAGCTGAGCCACGTAATCTCACACACAAAGTTCAGCAAAATTTCAGATTACAACTTATAATTTTTAAAAAGGCAGTAACACAAATGTTAAACTCACATGTACCAAACTCAGAACAAAAGCAACTTAATGGAATAGCATACACAAAAACAGAGGTACAAAATTTTACTTATTTGTCGACTGACCTGTTTATATGTTCTCTCTGCCACACACATCATGAAAAAAAACATCCAAGTAAGACACAATCTTTCCAAAAAATTAATTATAGACAAAATAATAATAGGTGTAACAGGTGGTGCCCCACAAAAGAGAGTCAAGATCTCCTCAGCTGAAATGGACTTCAGTTGGTCAAAGCTCTTCTCACGGATAAGTCGATGTAAGAAAGGAAAAAATGCTAATCCAATGGTGACGACATTTCCCAGCATCTGATAACCTACTCCTTGCTGATATGCATTAACCTAGGAATTGATTCAAAATCTCCATCATTATTACATAGTGAAAATAGAGTATTTACCAAATGATATTCAGAATATTAAAAACACATTTTAAAGGAAGTACAAACAAAAATGGCATACAGATTTGGGCTGGGATATAGCTCAATGGTACAGCGTGCACAAGTCTCTGGGCTCAATCCCCAGCACCAAAGGGAAACAAAACAAAATACCAATTATGATTTCTTACAAATTGTATATAAATTGATATTTATATAATATTAATTTAAACCTGATTAACAAGTAATAAGTTAGTTAGGCTTAAATGAGATAAGGAATATTTACACAGCATACTTGAACAATTGATCTTGCTAACAGAGACCATGTATAACAAATTTAAAAACTACCACCAGCCAGGCATGGTGGTGCATATCTGTAATCTCAGTACTTGGGAGGTTAACACAGGAGGATCATAGGTTTGTGGCCTCAGCAACTTAAGAAAGGCCTCCTCACTTACTGAGAACCTGTTTCAAATTAAAAAACAAAATAGGGCTGGGGGGTGTAGCTCACAATCAGAATATCCCTGGGTTCAATCCTCAGTGTAACACACACACACACACACACACACACCCCTCCCCCCCATAGAACCAAGTAAAGACTCTTGATTCCAAAATTGAAACTATATATCTGTGTTCTAAAAGGAGAGAACTAGATCTGAGGGTAAAGCTCTATGGTAGAATTCTTGCCTAGCATGTGCAAGGCCTTGAGTTCAATCCCCAGCACAACTAAAGAAAAACACAGTCATATGGTTTTAATCAACAAGTAGATTCTCATGAGATAGCTCCCAACCGCTATGTGGTTTTCTTTGAAAGATCTGAAAGCACATTCCATCTTACCCTGCTCATGATGATGCCACTTATTTCCAACACAGACATATCCATCTTTTTGCACTCATTTCCTTCCCAGATTATTGCGCTAACTCGATCAGAAGCAGGACTTGAGTTCTGAAGCCAGAATAAATGGTTCTGGGGAGAAAAATATAAACTGTTTCTACCTACTCCTTTCTCACATTAGTTTTTCTTTCCCTTTGTCCAGCTCCCAAGCTACAGTGAGTACTATTGTGTCTCATCAGTCTATTCTCTCACATAAAGCTCATCACTCTGGTATCTGCCTCAGGATGCTGATTTCCTGGTACTCTTTTCTTTACTAGATCATGTTCTTACCTGGAGAGAAGCTAAAGGTCTTCTGTAATGAGGAGAGCTAGCACTACATGATCTCTGAGGTTGCTTCCCTCTCTGAAGGTATAGAGTGAGGATGAGCTTAGTGTATTCATAGGATGCCAAGGAAGTAAGTGTTTCTAGAACAATGAGATTACATTGGGAGTAGTGGGAAGTAAAATAGGAGAGATACAAGGGGCCTTACAGCCCACACGATTGACTAAGGAGTAAAGTCCTTCCCTGATCTAGCCAGTATACAGAAAAGCAGAGAACACTCGCATCAAGCAGACACATACAGAAAGCAGCCCCCACTTGGCCACGGAGTGTCTTAGTCCCCAAGAACCAGCTTGAGTGCCATTCCACCAACATGCTCCTCTAGACAGCCACATGCCAATATCAAAAATCCTTAGAGTCTGTATCAGGCAAATTAGTATCTGATTATTGTGCCAGTATTGGGAAATTGCCTTAGTATTGGTTTCCAATAAAAGTGTAAAAGGTGATCACAGCCTGGGTGCTATGCAAGCACTCAGGCAGGAAGGCAAAAACAGGAGAAAAAAAAAAAAAAGGAAAACAACAGCTTTGCCTGCTATACTTCAAAACTCCAAAACTCCCCCTCCCTTTTTTTTTTTTTTTATCCTTGCCCTGTTTTTAACCCATAGTAAGAATGTAGAGCCCTAGGATCACAAGAAGCTCTGCCTGACACATCTTAAAAGCTGTAGAGATAGCAAAAGCTTGTGCTCTGCTCTGAGAGATTACATGCTGCTGCACTGGCTGTGATTAGGGCCTCTGTTTCCCCATTTTCCTCAGTGACCCGGCCTTGATATGCAAGGTTCAAGCTATAATTGGTGCCTCTGTTTCCCTATTTTTCTCTGTGACCTGGCCTTGATGTGCAAGATGTAAGCCCAATATGTTACTTCAAAGCACCAATTAATGGGGAACTGACACTTCAGAGGTTAAAAAAGATACACTTAACGAGTACACTGACCAAGGACAAGATAATACCACCTGCCTAAATGAGCTGCTAGTCAATTGTCTTGGGAACACTGATAAAAACACACCAATGGGAAAACTTTACTTAAGGGCCAGGGTCTGAGGGGAGGGAGAGTCTATTTTGGGGCTCTCCAGAGCGTCTTTCAGGCATGCTGCTTTTCTTCTCTTCCATTTCTATTTCCTATTGACTTTGTAATATAGTTTTTGTTAAAGCTGCAACTGAGCTGTTTATTAGTTCTTTAAATCAATTTCCCTATTCAAATTTTATTTGAGGAAAAGAGCCCTCAACGCCATTACAATCATAACAATCAAGGGTGTTTTTATAATACACTCTACCTTTATTATATAGTCATTGTGTCCCCAAGCCAAAATAGAAGTTTCCAGGAAAAGACCATATGGTATAGTTCTTCTCTTTCTACTACAATGCTTAGCATAATGCTGACCAGCATCTGTTGATTTTTTTTTTTTTTTTTTTTTTTTTTTTTTGGTACTGGGGATTGAACTCAGGGGCATTCTATCTCTGAGCTATACCCCCAGCCCTATTTTTTATTCTTCATTTTGAAACCGGGTCTCACTAAGTTGCAGAGTGCCTCACTAAACAGCTGAGGCTGGCCTCGAACCCAGATCCTCCGGTCTCAGCCTCCCAAATGCTGGGATTACAAGCGTGCGCCACCACGCCCGGCTCCTGTTGATTTTATTCACCAATTTATCCAACAAATATTTACTGAGCACCTACTATGTCATATGTTCTGTTGATACAAGAGAGAACACACATGCCCTTGCTGTCAAGGAGCTTACAGACTTCTGAAGGAGGCATAATTAAAGTTACTATACAACATGGTAAGGAAAGGAAAGACCATTTTAGAAGTACACAGGAAAGGTTCCTGAAGAAACTCTAGCCAAGATCTGCCTGAAAGACAAAAAGCAGCTGGGCACAGCAGCAAACACCTGTGATCCCAGTGACTAGGGAAGATGAGGCAGGAGGATCACAAGTTCAAGCCAGCCTGGGCAGCTTAGAAAGAGTTTGTCTCAAAATGAAAAGTAAAAATGACTGGGTATGTGAGTTCAATCCTTGGTGCAAAAAAAAAGGTTTTTTATATGAAGGAAATTTTAGGTGAGTGCAACACTAGTCTCCTGAAGTCTAATCCCAACATTTTCACTTATATAAGATGTGATCAGTCCTCATCTCTAATGTCATCTATTTCATAGGCTTGCATAAAGTTAAATGAGCTGATACGATGCCTAACACAAGGTAAGGACAATATAAGCATTAGCTATTACAACTGCTGCCTCACAGACCTGCTGGAAAACATCTTCTTTGGGGTCGCGTTTGGTCCCTGAGTGAAGGGTGTTCACGTGGGCCCCCTCGCTGTCACTGGTGACAGATGACCGGCACTCAGGGCCATGCAGCAAGTCATCCCACAACATGTCCTCGGTCTCAGAATCATGGCGAGTGCTTTCTGAGTCTCTTCTTGACAAGTTGAGGCTCCGTGAGCCACCACTCATACCAGATCTAGAGCCCTGTAAAGGGAAAAATTTACAAAGTTTTTTCATTCACCTTTAAAAACAATCACATATCTGACAACAAGGTATCTATGTTAATGGCTGACAAGCTTTCCTAAGTTGACAAACATGAAGTCATTTATCCTCAAGGCTTCCTATAATAATATGTTTCAATATTTCAATTTCAAAGGACTCCCTCTAGGAGGTTACTACCGAGCCGGGCGTGGTGGCCCACGCTTGTAATCCCAGCATTCAGGAGGCTGAGACCGGAGGATCCGGGTTCGCGGCCAGCCTCAGCTACCTAGTGAGGCACTCTGCAACTTAGTGAGACTCGGTTTCAAAATAAAGAATAAAAAATAGGGCTGGGGGTATAGCTCGGAGGTAGAATGCCCTTGAGTTCAATCCCCAGTACCGCCAAAAAAAAAAAAAAAAAAAAAAAGAGGTTACTACCAAGTCCCAGGCGTGTTGGACTCGGGTATTCTGGGACAGCAGTGCCTCTGTGAGCATACCCCACCTGCTGGACAGCTTGGCTGCACGTCCAGACATGCACAGGGAATCCCTACGCTACATATACTAAGCTGGACTGTAAACCTGTCACGTCCCAGGGCCATCCCAACGTGTTAAAGGATAATTGGGCAGAGAAAAGCATAGATGATGCAGCTCCCCTGCAGTACAGACAGAAATACGAGTTTTCCATCACCCCAAAAACACACTACCATCTACTCTGCTCACCTCTGAACTGTCATATCCAAATATGTCCTTTTGCCTTCATCATGACATTTCTGTACTGCTCCCACTTTTCAGAGGCCCTCTCTCAAAAATCTGTCCTCGGCAGTGTCAACCCCACTTATGATGCTTAAAAATAAACTCCATATTCCAAGATAACTTTAAGTAACCTTTACATCATTTAGGGAGTGAGTAACCTTTTTGTTGAGCATCATCTACGATACTTTTAAAATTAGACTCAGAGTGAAAAAGAATGCATTCTATTTATAGGGGTGAGCAGTCATCTAAAAGTTGGAGAGGTAGAGGGATGATTGGAGGCCCTGGGTAGGCATATATAAACACCACTTTAGGCAACCAACAGAAAAGGAACAGGTAAAGTTATTGCACTCAAGAATACACCTTGAACACTGTCTCTCAAAGAGATGCTTTACCTGGCTGAAAACTGTTGATTCAAATTCGGATTCAGCCACGCTATCTGAATCCCGTACTATATGACCCCACCTTGCAGTGGTTTTCTTTGCCTGCCAAAAATCAAACCAACAAATAATAGGAAAACATATTAAATGCCTTGTTACCATTGGATGCTTTAGGAATTTTTTCCTTTACTTGTATAAACTAAAATAAAAATTACCTGAGAGTTTAGGTGCCTTGAAAGGATTGATTTTCTATTCTTAACTTCATAACCATTGTCACTCGAGGCCCCTTCCACACTCCTACGCAATAAGATCATCTGTGTCCGCGCGTCACCATCTTCCTCACTCGACAGATCATCTGAAATCCCATTACCCAAACGCCTATAAGCCTCCTACAAAGAGAACAGCAACACCTTCACAGGGGACAGCCCAAAGACTCCAGGAAATTCACAGGCAAAAACTTCCAAGCAGTAAAAGTCAACAAATTCAAAACTGAACAAACTTACAAATTAATCAATCTCAATATTAAGACAAATTTCAAAATTAAGAAAAATATCATCTTGAAACTAAACAGCATAAATGATGAGGCAGCATTATGCAGTAGTTAAAAACAGAGGCTCAAGTCAAACTCTAAGCCTAAACCACAGCTCTTTTTACTAGCTACATAAGTTTGGACAGTTTACTAAATCTCTCTGGGACTCAGTTTCCTCAATTGAAAAGTAATGACAATTAAAGCACCTATCTCACACAGTTGTTGAAAAAAAGGGAAGTTTGTATACATAAAGCACTTAAAATGATGCCTGGCTATAGTGATGACCCAATAAACATTAGACTCAATGCCACAGTCTAACAAATAAAAGAACAATTCAAGACTATAAAGTAAGTGTGTAGTTAGTTTTAGACATAAAGCAGACTATCTTCACCAAAAAATAGAAAGTAGTGTCCCAAGCTGTTACTGCACAATTACTGCCCTGCTGGAATGAGACACCCTGGCCTCTATGCTGATCTATTTATTGAATCAGTATTTGCTTTGCCATAATCTGTGGTTTTGCCTGTTTGTTAAGATAAACTTACAAACCTACTAATTAGTACCTATTTTATATTCCTAGCAGAGTCAAAAATAGGAAAATTATATGTAGGGAAAAAAAGACTTTGTTGTACCATGGAATCTTACCCTCTGGCTCTTTTCTCCATCTGACAATTTTGCTTTCTCTCTTGTTTGCCACATCCTAATCTCTGGGCGATACTGCCTCTTCTTAATGACAGGGTGAAGACAACTTGCATCATTGTCAGTTTCAGTCCCTTTGTTAGATATTAACTTTACCCTTTTAGTCCTATTGTTAAAAAAGGAAAACAAAGGTTACTACTTTTCTGAAAGTACCATCTTTCATGAAATCACTTTCTTCTGAGAAGTACAATATATTATTCAGGAATTTTTTTTTAAATTAGAAAATCTATTTTCTACTTTGCTAAGGGCATAAAAGACTTACAGAGAATCTCAGAGAACATGAGTCTATGTATGTCCATGAACTAAGAAGAAGCATGTACTTTTTAGTTTTGTGGGGAAGCAGGTGCACAGTCCTTTCCATGTAGCCTTCCAAATACAATGCCAACTCTGACCTCACACTGCCTGTTAACAATGCTACCACATCACAGAGAAGTCGCCGCTCTGCCATACCACGGAGCCTGGTGACTTCCGCCTCCATCCTTCCTGACTGTCTTACCCCTGGATTGTCACTCCATTCACAAAGCTGCAAGGTCATATGACTGTTTGCTAAACTACATGTCAGCATGTCATAATTCATAATATTTTTATGCTGCTGTGGCTGCACAATGCCTGCTACTCTTATCTTCCAAACTAGACAGTGAAACCACTGAGAACAGAAAGGCACATTGTCCACCATGGTACCAAGCACAGGAACTCAAACACCCGAGGTAAGAACCTATCTTTAGAAGAATATGTGAATATACCTCATGCTCAAAAAAGTAACTGTGAAAGAACTGATAGTCACCATCATTAATACATGACACAGTATTTCTTTGAGACATATTACTGCTCTCATGATCTGTAAAATTACGAATGAGGTAAAGTGTGTCTTTGGTCCATTTGCTTCTCAGCCTCCTAATCCATTGATGCTGGGATCCTCCTGCGGCCTCCCATTTCCAAAGGGGCTTCAGCGCTCATCTAAAATATGCCTGACCTCTCTAATCTCCTCCCTTCTCTCACAATATTGGCTGACATGGCTTAAAATGTTTATCCTTTCAGAGTTTATTTTTAAATTTTTATAATTTTGTGGTCTAAAAAACCACTGAAATAAATCAATGAAATGATAATGATATATTACTAAATTTATAGGTAACATGAAAGATAGTAGAGGTAATAGTTTCAGTAAGCAAATTCTTCTGGAACCCTTAAAAGAAAATCACACAGCACAATGAAGCCTATATGACTTCTATGACCTAGTCATATATATCTTTATCTTGTTAAACACTAAGATGGATACAAAATCAAGTAAAAATTCCAATGTAAGACTCCCACCTGTTGCCAAAGAGAGTCCCCCAAAAACCACCAATAATGGGTACAGATTCCAAAGTCTCTATTCCTCTGACTCTATCAGAGGAGTTATTATTTCCATTTTCTCGGCTCCCATCACCATTTATAGTTTTTCGTAATTTTCTACAAAAAAAAATTTCAATAACTTCAGATTATTCAAGACCTTTTCTATTTCTGCCCTACAAGAAAATTATACTAAAAGATCATTTCCTGAAATCAAGTATAGTTAACGTCATATACTGAGGACACATTATATAACATTTCTGATTTTAGGACAAAAACAGATTAAAAACTAAAGTACTATACTATCATTTTGTTTGATCGTTAAGGAAAAGGAACTGCTATCCAGAAACCTTACTAGAAAAATTATTTTTTACTTGTTATGATCAACAGTCTTCTCAAGCACACTTAACACCAATAGGATTCATATCTTTATATATGGATGTTAGAAATCTATCTCTTTTGCACATGTAACTAGAGAGACACAAAATAGTACTAGTTAGTACTATTTTTTATCACTTTTTATCCTATGCAGTTCAATGATATACCCTAAAAATACCAATGAGACATAGCACAGCCCTCAATTCCCTTAGAAAATATTAAACGATGCCGAGCTTGGGTGTGAATCCCAGTGCTTGGGAAGCTAAGACAGGAGGATTACATGTTTGAAGACAACCTCAACAACATAGTGAGACGGTGTTTCAAAACAAAAATAACAAGGTCTGGGGGTGTAGCTTGGAGGCAGAATATCCCTGGGAATTCACAGGCATTTCCTAGTACCACAAAAATAATAAATTAACTGAATTGACAAGAAATCTTTTTGAAAAATATCGAAAATAACATTCAAAAATAAGGATATGTAATTCAGTAGTAGAATACTTGCCCAGCATATGCAAGGCCCTGTTTCAATCCCCAGCACCACACACAAAAAAAAAAGGCAAGTGGGGAAATGTTCATTGTGCCAAATGAAAAAATCTTATTTAGTCATTGCTTTTAAAGCAAAAATTTTAGAAATACTCTGAGGAAAGATAACTTTGGAAGATAATACTGAAATACTGAACACACTTAGAAAAACTTCAGCTGTTCCCAAATTGTTCCCAAACCCATGTGTACCACATAATTAATAAAAACTTGACAGGGATTCAATGTGTAAAAGTTCAAATTAATCTTGATTAAAAGTTTAAATCAGCCAGGCATGGTGGTGCACGAGTGTAATTCCAGTACTTGAGAGGATGAGACAGGAGGAACACAGGTTCAAAGCTAGCCTCCGGAGCCGGGTGTGGTGGTGCACACTTGTAATCCCAGCATTTGAGAGGCTGAGACCAGAGGATCTGGGTTCGCGGCCAGCCTCAGCTACCTAGTGAGGCACTCCACAACTTAGTAAGACCCTGTTTCAAAACAAGGAATAAAAAATGGGACTGGGGGTGTATCTTGAAGGTAGAATGCCCCTGAGTTCAATCCCCAGTACCGCAAAAAAAAAAAAAAAAAATACTCAAAGCTAGCCTCAGGAATTTAGTGAGACCCTTAACAACTTAGTGAGATCCTGTTTCAAAATGAAAAATTAAAAAACAGGGCTGGGGGTGAAGCTCAGAGGTAGAATGCTCCTGGGTTCAATCACCAATACCACAAAAAAGGAAAAGGAAAAAAAAAAAAGATTTTATAAATCTCTATAACAGAAAATAGACAACTACAGTGTAACTTCTCATTTTACCTTCTTCTACGATTGCCATTGTTTCCAGATGGCCTTGTTGTTATCTGAGTGGACACAATTTGACAGTGGACAGTTCCCATGAGTAGCATAAGGCACAAGGGTCCAAGCACTTCACTTACGTTCACAATAGGCATCATAAGATACAATATGATTGCTATCACTGGAAAGAAAAATTGTTAAATGTAAAACATTCAGAGTTCGTCTTTAGCCAGGCGTGGTGGCACAATGCCTGTAATCCCAGTACTTAAGAGTCTGAGACAGGAGGATGGCAGGTTTGAGGCCAGCCTCAGCAATTTAAATGAGACCTTCAGCAACTTAAGTGAGACCCTGTTTCAAATAAAAAATAAAATAGGGCTGGGGGTGTAGCTCAGAGGTAGAAGGCCCCTAGGTTCAATCCCCAGTCCAAAAAAAAAAGTTCATCTTTAAAATTAGTTCTAGCAAATATACAAATTGTTTCTATAATCTATCATTTTAATAAGATATAAACTTGAGAATTATCAGTATATCAATTATATTTAAAGGAACGGGGTTTGACCAGAGTGCTGAGATACCAGGAGATTGCCCAGGATACGGTCTTGAGGTAACCCAATATTCAAGTCAGACAGAAGACAAGACCTGACTGGCCAATGAGGCAGAAAGACATTTTGGAGGAGAAAGTTAGATGACCACATTTGCTCTCTCAAAGCAAAAATTTAAGATGATTGCCCCAGTGTTGCATGCCCCTTCATTTCTTTGTACTTAAGCATCAAATGAAAAGGTAAAGGAAGAACAGCAGATCTCCACTGTCTAGTAGCAAAAGCAGCAGGGAGGAGCTGCCACACCCGCTCGAGCTCCTCCGAGCACCTTGCATGAGGTAAAGCAGGAGCAGCCAGATGAAGATCCTCCCGGAGGTGACCTGGATCCACCAGTGGCTGAACAGTGGGAAGAATACCACCCGAACAATCCCCTTCCGAGTCAGAGACGTCCATGGAATCTCAGGTTTGGCTTTGGCAAATGTTGAGCCTATAAATAGACAATAAAACAAAATAAGAAATACTTGGGCTTACTCTCTTTCAAGGATCCCCTCTCCTGTGTGGGGGGAGCTATTTTTGTTTTCTTTGGCTTACAAATAAACTTTCATATTCCTACTTAAAAAACTATTTATATACACTATACTGATGACCACTTGCAGCACCACATTAAAAACAGATCAGCAGGGTGTGGTGGTGCATGCCTGTATTCCCCATACTTAAGAGACTGACAGAAAGATCATAGGTTCAAGGCCAGCCTCAACAACTTAGGGGGACCCTGTTTCAAAACAAAACAAAAAAAAATAGGACTGGGGGTGTAGCTTGGAGTTAGAGTGCCACTGGGTTCAACCCCCAATACCTCTCCACACACACACACAATCAGATACTGGGTATGGTGGTACACACCTGTAATCCCAGTACTTGGGAGGTTGAGACAGGAGGATCACAGGTTTGAGGCCAGCCTCAGCAACCAAGAAAGGCCTTATTTCAAAATAAAAAATAAAACAGGGCTGGGGGTACAGCTCAGAAGTAGAATGTCACTGAGTTCAATCCTCAGCACCACAAAAATATCTATTTCTTAATTACATAAGAGTGAGTTTCCAGCTCATGCTTTGTCACCTTTGTGAAAACCATGTAATTCGTATACTCACTCAGCACCAAGGCAAAGGAAAGGAAGGGACAAGGTCTGAATGATAAGGAAGAACTGTACTTTTGGAAATTAAAGCATACCATCATATATCATAAAATAACAGATATCTAAAAATAACTACTACTACCACTATGAATCAATATATACATAGGAAAGAAACCAATTCACCTCTGATTAAGTCAACGTCGATCAAGTCTGGCTTTATGTGACCCATCTTTTTTGGTTTGTTTTTGAAGCCCTGGAATATAACAAAACAAACATAGAAATAAGCAAAGAAAAATACATGCATATACTTTTTTAAAATAATCAAACAAGTCAGGTATGGTGGTACACACCTGTAATCCCAGTACTTGGAAGGCTAAGTCAGGAGGATCACAGGTTCAAGGGCAGTCTCAGCAAGTAGTGAGACTCTCATCAACCTAGCAAGACTCTGTTTCAAAATAAAAATAAAATAGGGCTGGAGATATAGCTCAAAGGTAGAATGCCCCTGGGTACAATCCCCAGTACCAGAAAAAATAAAATAAAATAAACAATACCAAAAGATGAATAAGTGAAAAAATATTTCCTTGAGCCATCTCTTTTTTTCTAATTTTATTCCTCAAAAACAAGTAACTGTCATCTTTTCTAGCTTTTTCTCTCTGTATTTTACCTCCATACTTCTAAATAAGAGGCTTATACTGTTAATTCTTAACTTACTGATTTTAGAAATAATCTACACACTCAATGTAGTGTATGAGAACATAGCTCCTTTTCTTTTTTTTTTTTTTTTTTTTTGGTGCTGGGGATTGAACCCAGAGGCAGTCGTCTACCTCCAAGCTACAACCCCAGCCTGATTTCACTTCTGATTTGGAAACAGGGTCTCACTAGGTTGCTGAGATCCTCACTAAGTTACCAAGGCAGGCTGTGAACCTGTGATCCTCCTGTCTCAGCCTCCCAAGAACTGAGATTACAAGAGTGTGTGACCATGCCTGGCTAGAATTTACTTTTTAAAACTTCTTGGAAGCCCCATTTCCAGAGCTCTCTACCTTCCTGCTCCAACTGGACTAGTGGGTGCGCCCTGGGCTGCTGCTCAGCTGTAATCCAAGTCTCCTCACTCATCCTCAGAGTCCATCTCACCTCTCTCAGTGGTGAATCCCTACTTCCTGTATATCCCATGTCCTTTTTTGTTTGCTTGTTTTGAGATGATGGGGTTGAATCCAGGGCCTCATGAATGCCAGGCAAGTGCTCTACCACTGAGCTACATCTTCCCTCTCCTCCCCTTCCTTTCCCTTCCCTTCCCCTCCCCTCCCCTTCCCTCCCTTCTACCTTTCCTTTCCTTCCTTCCTTCCTGGTACTAGGGATTGAACCGAGGGGTGCTGTAACTCTGAACTACACCCCAGCCCTATTTTATTTTTTATTTTGAAACAAAGTCTAAGTTGCTGAGGGTCTCAGTTGCTAAGGCTGGCCTTGAACCTGCAATCCTCCTGTCTCAGCCTCCCAAGGACTGGGATTACAAGCATCTGGCCCCACATCACATTTATTTTTTATTTTAAGACAGGGTCTCACTAAGTTGCCCAGGCTGGCCTTGAACTTGTGATCCTCCTGCCTCAGCCTCCTGAGTACCTGGGATTATAGCTGTGTGCCACCATGCCCAGCTCCTGTGTCTCCCCAGAGCACATCCTTCAGTAGCTTTCCAAGAAAGGAATCACAGAATAATTTTTTGTGTCCTGCATGTCTGAAAAGGAATTCATTCTACCCTCTTACCCAACTCGGTGTAGAAATCTGAGTTGTAAATAATTTCCCTCAGGAATTAAGGATTGATCCACTGCCTTCTACTTCCAACCACACTGCTGTGAAGCCCCAGTACCATTCAGAATCCTGATCCTCTAAAGCTAAAAATTGGTTTTTTCTTTTCTCTGAATTCTTGCTTTATTCATAGTATCCAGAAACTACATAGTGCTGTGTCTTCATATGAATCTTTTACCATCTATTGTGTTGAGAATCCTTCTGTATGGAAACTGGTGTCTTTTGGCTTAGGAAAATTTTCTTATTATTTTTATATTACTTTCCTTCCATGACTTTTACCTTTTCTCTATTTTCTAACTCCATCATCTTTCTGTTGTGCTTTCTGAAGACTTCAAGTCCTTCTATTAGTGTCATTCTTCAGTTTGCTTCCTTCTATTCTCTTTCATGTTGAAGATTTTCCTTAAATATCTTGCAGTAACTAGCTGTCCATTTACATGTGAAATGAAGAGCTAAAGTCCTGATAGACCCAGCATTCTGCTTCTAGATATATACCTAAGAGAACTGTATACACTCTATATCACACTAAATAATGTATAAAATGCTCAGAGAAGAATTATTTATAAGAGCCCCAAGTGGGAATCTATCAACAACTAGAAATTAAGAACTACAGAATGGATAAAGAATTGTGAGACTGTACTGAATAAATTACACTACATGCTACACATGAATCTCACAAAAATATTATGTTGAAATTAGACTAAATAAGTACATGTATTATATAAGTTCACTTTCATAAATTCCAAAACAGGTCAAGTTAATCTGTGGTGCCAGCAGGGAGACCCTGGTTCCTTCTGTGTGTGGTGGCGGTGGAGGAGTGTGTGAGAAGCGTCTGCTGTGCTGCTAATGCTCCATTTCTTGATATGAGTGCTTGTTACATGGTCATGTTCCATTTGTAAAAACTCAAGCTTTATACTTACAACTCTGTTAAATATACATATATATATGCATAAGTATATTCATATTTATCAAATAATAATTTTTTAAAAAAGCATAGCTGGACACAGTGGTACATGCCTGTACTCCCAGTACTTGGGAGACTGAAACAGAAGGATTGCAGGTCTGAGGCCAGCCGCAGCAATTTAGCAATACCCTGTTTCAAAATTTTTTAAAAATGGAGGGGATGGGTGGAATACAAGGGGGTGCTCACCAAATGCTGTGTACATATATGTATCTATCCCTCTGGATTTCATTATGATGTATGATTACAATGCAGCAATAAAAAATTTAAGTGATAACACACTGATTTAATTAAGTGTTGTGATCTAATATAAAAACAACAAAAGGTTAATAACATAAGGAATAAGGGATAAGTCTTTAAAAATTTTGTTAAGGGCTGAGGGCATAGCTCAGAAATAAAATGTTACTGGGACTAATTCCCAGTTTTTAAAAAAAGAATACTTATAGGATTCACTGTAAGGGAATCAAGAAAAAAGCTAGCCATTTCATTGATGGAATCACCAAATGTTAACATCCAAAGAAGTTTTTCTGGGGTCATTCAAGCTTCTCAGAATAACCCTCCAGTATTCTCCTTGGTTGAAGGTATGAGGGTGGGAGGCTTCTGGGCTGGGAGCTTTAAGATTAAACCAAAGGGCTTATAATGACATCCTCAGTATCCTGACTCCAATTTGCCCTTCACCATCCCCAGAGATTCTCCAAGGCATTTCCTCCAAATATCACGAGTTTCCTCCCTAAGGGCTTTGTTGCCTGTATTTAAGGGGCTGGGAGGAGACACGGAGGTCTTCATCCAATCCCTGTCTATAGCCCCTTAGTTCATTTTTGCCTTGAATAAAACCAGGTGGATCCAGGTCCTGTCTCTGAGAAGCCCTGCTGCACAAGCTGGTGAACTACACAGCACTGACCCTGCTCTCCCAGCATTCCTCCATTCACTTCTTCTAACTATATTTACATTTCCCAACCATTAGCAGATTCCTCTTCAATATTATTCCTTGGCATTTAGATGTATCCATTTTATAAACCCTTTTCATATATCCCTTTATTGTTTTTTGCTTGTTTTGTGGTACAAGGGATTGAGTCCAGGGGCATTCTACCTCTGAACTACATCCCATCCCTATTTTTAGTTTTTTATTTTGAAACAGGGTCCCCCTAGGTTGTACTTTTTTATCTGTTGCACTGAGGGAAAACACAAACCACACAGCATGCTTTTGTTTTGGATCCCTCTGCTAATCAATGAAGGGAGATGTTTTGTTCACAATCAAGCAGGGTTGCTTACCTCTGGAAGGTTTAATAGGACTAAACTCTGGGGCTATAGTAGATATCCTTGTTGACCACAACCTCTACCCTAGCAGCCATGGTAAAGATTGTAGGAGAGAATTGGGATACTCCTGTACTAGTTGAGTGAGTGGCGATCTGGAAATTCTCTGCAGAGCTCCAGCTGTGGGCTCTACTCAGCGGTCTCTAATCTTAGCCCCCAACATTCCCATGCACCACCACCATAAGTTCAAAAGCAGCTCACAAAGGAAGTTCATACTTTTAAGGACAGAGAAAGAAACACTAGGGGTATTTCTGTAATATCGCCGGACTTTGTGTTTAACAGGGAATAAAAGACAAGTGAAACTCTAATACCTCTCCATTTTCTAGGGTGCTGAAATTTTCACTCTATTGCCACTAAAAGAATCAAACTACTATATGATCTGGTCCAAAAAGAAAAGTTTCCCAACTTAGGACAGATGATGAACAAAAAAAAACAGTTACAAGGCAACTACAGCAGTACAGGAACTGAGTAAGGGCACTAACTCCCATTAAAGAAGTTAAAAAAAAAAAAAAGACGGGCATGGTGGCACACACCTCACACCTATAATCTTAGTACTTGAGAGACAGAGACAGGAAGATTGCAGGTTCAAAGACAGCCTCAGCAACATAGTGAGGCTCTCAGCAACTTAGTGAAACCCATTTCAAAATAAAAAAGGGCTGGAAGTGTAGGTCAGAGATAAAATGTCCCAGGTTCAATCCCCACTACCACCAAAAAAAAAAAAAAAAAAAGTCAAAGAAAGATTTCCAAAGGAAAATAAAGTCTAACCCAAGATCCTAAAGGATGTATAAGAATTTGCAAAGTTAGGTATGGGGTGTTGCAAAAGGAAGAATCAAGAAAAAGAAAAGTCAGGAGCTAGGCATGATGGTGCAAGCCTATAATCTCAATATTTGAGAGGCGGAGACAGGAAGATCTCCAGTTCAAAGCTAGCATCAGCAACTTAGTGAATTCCTGTTCCAAAATAAAAAATAAAATATGGCTGGGGGTGTAGCCCAGAGGTAGAAGGTCTCTGGGTTCCATCCCTTGAGGAAGGAAGGAAGGAAGGCAGGCAGGCAGGCAGGCAGGCTGGCTGACGAGAGGACCCAGAAATAAGACGATATTATGGCCAAAACTAAAGAAAGTTCAAGAAAATCTAAAATGCAGAGAGGACATGAAAAAGGGTCAGCATGGTGAGACAGGTAAGCTGGAGCAGTAAACAAAGCTGCACTGTGAAATGATTATCATGCTAGTAATATGCCAAGAAGTCAGAGAATGGTTTTAAATGAGGAAAATAATCAAATTTGTGCTGAAACAGAAACTAAACCACTACCACCTTGCTTCATTGTAGAGAACAGATGAGGGATGGAGAGACAGGACACAAGAGAAAGGAGCCAGAAAGTTAAAATACCTACTCTAGTAATCTGAACCAGGAGTGAACAAGCTTTCTCTAGAAAGAGTATGAGTCACCCTGGCTTGGTGGACTATGCCATCTCCTCCGCAGCCATGCCAGCCAGTGGCTGTAGCACTGGAGCAGACACAGACACAAAGCTGCTGTGCTTCAGCTGGATCTGCCCACAGGTAGAAGTTTGCCAAACAGAGGAGCGCAGATAATAGGTCAGACCAGGTAACTGGAAGCATGAATTTGGAAAAGCACTGTTCACGAGATATTTAGCAGGCCAGGTGGTGACTCACACTTGTAATCCTAGTACTTAGGAGGCTGACACAGGAGGATCGCAGGTTTGTGGCTAGCCTAAGCTACTTAGTGAGGCCCTCTGCAACTTATTGAGAACCCCTATTTCAAAAAAAAGGGCTGGGGATGTAGCTTGGAGGTAGAATGCCCCTGGGTTCAATCCTCAGTACCACACACACACACACAAAAGATATTTAGCAGGTAGGATCCACAGTATAGCAACTGAAAATATGTAATGACCATGAATGTGAAGTCACAGAACTCTTCAGAGTCTGAAGCTAGCTAGCACTTTAGCTATTCATTGAATAGGAAAAGCAAGAGAAGGGACTGGACTGAGCCTGGAAGGGAGGTCACATTCCTCTGGCCATGCAAATGGTGAAGCTGGGAAGAAGTCTCCTCCCACAGCAAAGTACTGCAGGTCATGTGACAGTAGGTAAAACCATATAACCTTCTTACAGGTAGGGGAGTGAATAATTATAAAAATTAGTATCGTATACAGCTAAGTCTATCTGACACTAAAACTCATGCCCAAAAGATGAGATTTGTTTTTGCCATGAGCATAATATTGGTATAGTCAATAAAACTATATATTCATATCTCTATTTCTACCTATCTCATATGGAGAAACAACAAATTTGCTTAGGTATCTTCATTTAATATGTTTTTGAGAAGTACTTTAAAAATGATTATTTTTATTAAAACAACTCTGGCCTCACCATTCTTTACCCTTGATTCCCATTTCCTAGATATTTCTTCATTCTCTATTCTAAATGCTATCCATTTCTTACTATTGATAATGGGGAAACAGCGTTTGTTAAAATCTCTATCTTCTCAGCCCGGCATGGTGGCTCATGCCTGTAATCCCAGTACTTGGGAGGCCAAGACAGAAGGATCACAGGTTCAAGGACAGTCTTAGCAAGTAGTGAGACTCTCAGCAATTTAGCAAGACCTTGTTTCCAAATAAGAAATAAAATAGGGCTGGGGGTATAGCTCAGAGGTAGAATGCCTCTAGGTCCAATTCCCAGTATCCCCCCCAAAATCTTTATCTTCTCTGTTTTTATTTCTTCTTTTTTTTTTTTTTTTTTTTTTTTTTTTTTTTTTT